>CAJPIZ010003310.1:0-11997 GCA_905368565.1 Medioppia subpectinata
ACAGATGTAGGTCACCAAGAGATTGACTATTTTCTACTAGTTGTAGGATAATGTACATTAGATACTCGTACGATACTACCGACCAATAGTTTAGTATTGACGATTCAAACAGACGTTGTATACTATGAATAAGATTAAGTAAAACAATTATTATCATCATGAAAATATAGAAATAATGCATAGATATTATTACAGAGCATTAGCGTAATTAGCGAATGGTCTGAAACTAGGACCGTAGCATAACATGGTTAATAATACATTGACATCGGGTTTAGTTGCTATATGATATGGTATCAAACGTCCTAGATAGAATTTAAAGATGTCATAATCCATATTATCGTAAACAAATGCCATATTATTTATTAAGTTAAAAAGATCATGGTTGTTTTTAATTTCTATGAATTTGGTGATGAGCGCATTTAAATTATCAGATCTCATTGTGTCACTGAATTTGGTCATTAATTTATTGAATTTGTTCTTAAAGTGTGGACTAAATCGGGCTGAAAATGCTAAATCTTTGTATACAAATAGTGAATCCCATAACGTATATGCGGTGTATTGTGTGTCCAATATATCGTCTATAGAGTCCGCGTGAGTGACCCCTCGGGTGACCATTAGTGCTGTCAATTCATTTTGCAGTATATATACCTAAATGTTTCATTAAGATAATGTACAGTAAGTATATTAGTAAGTAACATAAAACACGTTTATTTTATAAGATGAAATAATTTGTAATTTAACAATGTAAATAACTCTTTATACCAATGGAGTAACGCATAGCACTCACAGTGCGTACCGATAATAGCGTCTGCATATATTAACATGACTTCCCTTATCCAACAATGGTTGTAAAAATATCCACATGAAATGTAGCATGCGCATTTGACCATTTAATAAATACTGCCGCACAGTATTAATACTGGCCATTGATATCAAACCGAGGAAAATATATGACCAAATGGCAGACGAATAGACTCTAAACGAGCTAATTATTGATGGTAATGGTAGCAAATGATCTACACTCGCATAATTCATAATATAACTCATATATAATGGCCTGGTGCAATTCATTTTCACTGTCGCAACCCCAAAATCCAGTGTTGAAAATTCGTGCGCTGTTAATAAACCTTTCTCAAGTGCAAATTGCCTTGCTGCATCCACGTCGCGACAGTTGTGCATCACTTTAACTGAGAGGCTAAATAGTAATTTTAATTTAATTATAATAAGTTATATGCAAAGTGATTCTGATATAAACTATAGTTGTAGTTAAATATCGCATTATTGCGCTGAAACATTAACAGTTTTATATTACCCTTATCATAAACGTATGAATGAAGGTCAACATTTGAATTAATATAATATGATTATGTACTTACATACTATTTTTATTGTTTGTTAATTATGGATATTAATTTAACAACAGGCTGGTAGTAGTTATACCCATGCTGATAACTCAATTTTATGGTCGGCAACTTATTTTCAGTTTGAATTAAATGTTGCTAAATATAATAGTTTAAGATTTTATAATTGTAATTATTTAATTAAATTTATTACAATGTAATTCAGCATAACATATATTTAATTACCCTATCTGGCTTAGTACCAATAAACCATGTGCCATTCACATCGGGCATAACAGTGGTGTTCAAATAGTGGCCGCAGTCAACATGTGTTATGTTAAAGGGCTCCACAAACTTGTGCGCAAACATACCCACAGGTCTACTAGAGATGAATTCGTATGGATGTCCCATTAGGGTCACTAATTCATTGTGACTACCCATTTGTTATAATATAGTTGGGTATTAAAATTATATCTGAAATTACAAGTAAAACAATCAAAATTATGGTTTGATATTATAGTTAGATTCAAAAGCCAAAAATGATGTGTTCAATAATGAGAGTTTTATGAAGATCAATATTATTTAATTTAAATTTTATAACACAATGAAATGGATGTGAATTACGCAACTAATTTAGTATTTATGGATAAAATAATATTTTTATATTAACTTTTCAATTAATGTATTATATTATTTAATTACCGTATTAAACATTTATTATAGTAATGTCAGTAACTGGTAATGTGGTACAACTGACCCAAATGCATTAATATATTTTCGTAATTTAAAAAGTTTCTATCATTATCCAAAATATTTAATAATATTTTTTATGAAACGATAATTAAGAAGTTTAATAAAGAAATGCAATAATTTATAATATAAAATTTAATATATTTTATTTTTGACAATTTTCTTTTTAAAACCGTAATAAAGTCATTAATTTTAATTAAAACTATATACAACTATATAAAACAAACTATATAAAACTATATATGTAACTTATAAAATAATTTGTGAAAATAATAATAATAATTATTATCCCGATATTATGTAGAATTTATTGAGAACGTTAAAATTTAAATATTTATAAATATTATCTTAATATATATATATATATATTATTTTGAAATAATGAAATTCAAATATATCTTTTAATAGAGTTAATATGGATTGTAAATACATATTCAATTAATTAAATAGAAGTTAAAATAAATTAATTTTATGCATATTAATTATTTATATAAACTTGCATTTAATAAAGTTTTAAATACATAAATTTTTTGAGCAGGTCTTTGATGATTGTGCTTAAAAGATGTTTATTTAAATGTATGCAATAATAGTACAGTATATAAGATATAAAGTTTAGATCTAATTTTCATATAATAATTACTTTTAATTCAATTAGTTATTGGTAGGAAAAATATTCAATAATAAATTATGTGTGATATTATATAAATGTCATAGAATAAGAATATATAATTGGGACCAACAGTACAGTGTGCGCCATATATGGATAAACTGCATTACTACTAATATATTAATTATTCATTGTAATAATTAATAACTAAAAATTACAAATAAATTATTGAACAATATTAAACAATAGTTTTCCATTATTACAAAAACTAGTCTCTTATATAAAATTACATTAATAATTTTAAATTCTTCACATTATAATTGTCTGCAATTCTAGTCTAATAATTATAAAAATACTGTTTGCATATGAATTCTGATAGCAATATAATCAATGAAAATGCATAACAAATGCCAACGAATTCATACATTGATACAAATATGTGTTGAATTAACGGTTCAAATAGTGATCTGGAATCCCTATATAAATCGGACAGTTGCAGGTCACCAAGAAATTTACCACGGTGCAATAATTGTGTATTGATATACAATGAATACTCGACCGACACCATTGACCAATGGTTTAAGATTGACGACTCAAATAAGCGTTGAATGCTATTTAAAAATGTATAATTAAAACAAAAATTACATCTTATAATAGAAATTAAATTGTGAACATATATTATATGATATTACAGAGAATTTGCGTAATTAGCGAATGGTTCAAAACTATGGCCATAGCATAACATTGTTAACAATGCGTTCACATCGGGTTCGGTTGATATATGCACTGGTAGAAAACGATCTATGTAGAATTTTATTATTTCTAAATCTTTATTGTTGTAAACGAATGCCTTATTTCTAATTATGCGATATACATCCTGGCTAGTTTTACTATCCATTGCTTTCGTGAACAACGAATTTATATTATCGTATGTCATTGTGCGCTCGATCTTGGTCATTAATTTATTGAATTTGTTCTTAAAGTCCGGATTAAATCGGGCTGAAAATTGTGGATCTAGATATACATGTAGTGAATCCCATTGCGTATATGCCGTGTATCGGGTGTCCAATATNACAACGAATTTATATTATCGTATGTCATTGTGCGCTCGATCTTGGTCATTAATTTATTGAATTTGTTCTTAAAGTCCGGATTAAATCGGGCTGAAAATTGTGGATCTAGATATACATGTAGTGAATCCCATTGCGTATATGCCGTGTATCGGGTGTCCAATATATCGTCGATTGTGTTCGCGTGAGTGACGCCTCGAGTGACCATTAATGCCGTCAATTCATTTTGCAATATATATACCTTAATATTTTATTAAGAGTAAATTAGATAGGTAAACAAGGCTCACACCGCGATGCTATACGTTAATCACAATTCGGAAAATGCATTATATTTTTTAATACTTTTGTTAGAATACTTTCACTATTGTTATTTGGAGAATTTTAAATGTTTTTGACAACAATTAGGTCTATTTATTATGGCAGATTCATTTAATATATCTCAATTGAAAAAACATTATCTCATTAAAATAATATAATTTTTTATAGACTTAGCATTACCCATGGTAAACCTATGTAATAGACTTAAGCTGTAATCCCATAGAAATATATGGTAAAGAGTCCCATGTTAAACCTATGAAAGTCTTTCCATTTTAAGTATAGCCATAGGAATAACATGAGATCCCATGTGATTTCCCATTGGGTGGGTAGAGGGGAGGGGGCAGAACGATCCTATAAACCACAATCTTTATATATAAATTGTGGTTAAAAACATAATGTACCTATTGTATATGATAAATATATAAGATGTACACATACCAATGGAGTAATGCATAGCGCCCACAATGCGTACCGATAATAACTTCGGCATATTGTATGATGATTTCCTTTATCCAGTAGGGGTTGTGAGAATATCCATATGAAATGTAGCAAGCGCATTTGACCATTTACTAAATACTGCCGCACAGTATTAATACTGGACATTGATATCAAACCGAGAAAAATATACGACCAAATGGCAGACGAATAGACTCTGAAAGAGCTAATTATTGATTGTAAAGATTGGAGTTGGTCCGCGCATCCATAATTCAGCATGTAGCTCATATATAATGGCCTGGTGCAATTCATTTTTAGTATCTGGACCCCGTAATCTAGTGCTGAGAATTCATGTACTGTTACTAATCCTTTGTCGATTGATAACTGCCTTGCTGCATCCACGTCTGGGCAATCATTCATCACTTTAATCGCGACACTAAATGGAAATTTAACTTAATTGAAAATGTTGGAAAAATCTTTAAAAAGTTCAATTTCCAAATGTAATACTAATTGTATAATATTGGATAATATAAAATATATTATAATTCAATTTAATAATAGCAATTTAATATAATATAAAATAAATATATAAACATATTTATTATATCTAAGATATGAAATTTCTATTTTCATTCGTTGAACTTATTATTTCCTTAAATCGAGGAGTAATTGTATTTAATTAGCAAAATAGCAAAATAAAATTAAGAATTAACACCTATAATTAAATGGTTGCCCGACCATCATTAATATGGGTACAACTATTGAGTTAAAATACCAGCCGTTGTTATTCTCGGTTTGAATTAGATTTCTCTAGATTTCAGAAAGTTTCAAATTTTTTAATTTTAATTATTTTATTTATTAGAATATAATTAATAATATATATCTAATTACCCTATCTGGTTTAGTACCAATAAACCATATGTTATTTTCATCGGTCATGGCAGTGGTGTTTAAATAGTGGCCGCAGTCAACATGTGTTATGTTAAAGGGCTCCACAAACTTGTGCGCAAACATACCCACAGGTCTACTAGAGATGAATTCGTATGGATGTCCCGTTAGGGTCACTACTTCATTGTAGTCGGCCATTTTATTTTAATAAAATAACTATTAACACTACTAACAAAATAATATATTATAATTTATAAACCAAAATTGTTTTCTACAAATGTATCGATTTTTTAAAAATCAATATTAATTAAACATAAAATTTCTTTACAAAATAAAATGATATTTGAAACAATAAACTATTAATTTATTAATGTGCATTATTATGGTAATATGGATATTATCATTTACAGTATATACTGTATATATTATTATTTAGAAAATGTATAAGTTTTATTATTTATATTAAAATTTAAATAACAAAACACAAACTACTGTTATAATAATAAATGCTAACAATGTAATATTTTGTTATAAAATAAAAGTAGACTTTAATTAGTCGCTGAGTATAGTTTACATAAACAGCTGACCTCGCGTTTCGCCGAAATGGCCACGTTTATCGGGAAAAATCAACTTAATTTAATATAACATATTATTATATTAAATATTTATAGAATATGGTTTACATATCGGATATACAGTTATTATGTTGATAAATGTTACAATTCTTAAGTTATTTGCTAATTAACGTAAATGATTTTTCATACATTTTCATTATTTTGATGTTAATCAAACAATTCCCAGCCGTAATTAATCAATGATTACTAATCACATATCACTCTCTGCTTGACTCTAATTATAATAAATATAGTCAATTATTATAGCAATTTTCTGGAAAAATAACACATGGGCCATAAAAATAAACTAATTGATATTGATCCTTATAATGTATTAAACATTCCGAAGTGCTTTTAATCAATTTTGTTTTAACATAGATCTATATGCAATTTAGAAAGGATCTTATAGTAATTAATAAAGCTGCGAATTTTAGGTGACACAAACCAATCTTACAGTTACAATGATTCTGATTCAAATCAAATGCACACATTATATACATGTACTGTATGTGCAATATTTGTATAATAATTTATTTATGAAAATACTGTTTGCATATGATTTCTGATAACACTGTAATCAATGAAAATGCATACCAAATGGGCCCGGGTGTCGCAAACAGTGCCAATAAATTCATACATCGATACAAATATGTGTTTCGAACAGTGATATGGGATCATTATATAGATCGGATAGTTGCACATCACCAAAAAAATTGACCATGGTGCATAAGGTCAACAGTAATATTACAAAATATTGTATCAATTATGACAAAAATCAAGAGAAACTGAAAAAAGTGGCAAATTTATAATGTTTAAAATGTAAATAAATTACATTAAATACATGTAGATAATATTTTACATTTTTAAAATACAGTATGTAAAGTAGTATATAGAACAGGGGTCTGCTAACTTTTGACTTTTGAATATAGCGCTGAAAATAATATTGTTGTATAAAATATGATTACATTATATGTGTAGGGCATGTGATTATAAAATACAGATTTAGGGCATAGGGACTGAAAGTCGTTTTGAAAGTCGTTTGGCTGACCTTGGCTGAGTTAGCAGACCCCTGATATAGAATGTTAGTATCTTTTATATATTTGTAAACTAATTGGAGTTTAACTGTTGTTTTGGTGGTCACAGAATAAAAGTAAAAATAAGTTGCAGTCGTTTGTTGTGTTTTGCAAACAGTATTTATTTATTTAAGTGATGGACACGAATGAATGAATGGTACAAATATTATTGTAGAATAGTTATTGAAAACAATTGATTATAAAATTGGCTTAAACTTAAAATACAATTGAAATGATGAGTACACTTGTGTACGAGTGTTGGGTCTAAGACAGACCATAGTGTATAGGAAACACAGATTACATATTGAAAGCATAGGTTAAAGCATAAAGCATTTGTGTTTTTTGTTGGACTTTATATAGTCGTTGTGTACAGAGTTTTGGGGTCAGTTTGACCTAATTGTGGTCCACTTAAGGTGAGACTATGTGTATTGTTTGTGTACAGAATGTTAGGCTATTTGTGGGACAATTGAGGCTTTGTCGGTGAGTTAGAGTTAAGCTAACGGTATGTTTATAGTGAAAGTGGGACACAATTAGTGACACAGTTCTCAGTATTGAATAGCCATTGAGTTTGGCCATCGGGTTTGGGTGGAAAGGTATGGGTGGAAAGGTATGGGTGGAAATGGATTAGGGCTAATGAATTGGGGCCGGAATGTAAGAGAACTCACTATACCTTTATATATTTTTAATAAATAGTTAACAAAAATTATAAACATTTTGTTGGTCAAGCGTCAAGAGAGTCAAAACTAATTTCAATATCAAACATGGCATCACAATGTGATTAACATAAAAGTTTTAGTTGCCTGAAATTTTGAACCTGACCAGACATGGTTTGCATTTATCACCATGTTTTACAGTTTTTATTTGGTTATTATTTATAATTATGCTTAAAAATTGTCGAGATTTTATTCTAGTTTTAAATTAAGAGCCAACTTGTTGAAACTCAACCCAATCTAACGCAACCTGGCTTTGGGTTTGACATATTTTTAAACTTTTACACATAACTCAACATAAATAATAACTAATTAAAATGCCATATTGCCTTCATTTAATAATCAAACATTTTTAGACACGAATGCACTTATAGTGCAGTGAATATTGCAAACAGTTTAGTCCATAACTAATAAACAAAACTCTACGCAACAATCAATTGAAAATTACTTATAATGATGTATAAAATCGCAATCACTGTGCTATTGGTGGTGACCACGATCATTGCCGTGGAGGGTAAGCGCCGTAGTCCAAGCAAAGCAAAGGCCACCATGTATTTAATACGTGTGGTAATTGAAAAGAATGAACACGTTACTGAAGCACAGGCAAATAATGCCTGCTCAAATATATCATGTAGTTTCGATGAGAAAAAAGTGTGCTTGTTGCGCAGTAATTATGAATGGGCCGGACCATCATGCATACCGTATGATGAAAAGGAACACCACTACAAAAAATATAAAATTATTGAAACTATTGGTGGTATGAAATTACGTGATATCCATGATGATGTTAAACCCAAGGTGATCATTGAAAAGGGCTCCCAAATCAGTAAAACTGAAGCACATAAAATATGTCATGATTACTTTGCTTCTCAAACTTGCAACACCACCGCTGGTATGGTGTGTACTATATATCGTGCTGATAAACATGCACCAAACTGTCAATCTATAAATGTACTAAAGTCTGGTAAATATGTAATTTTCAAAGAATATTAATAAACGATTGTATAATCCTAAATATTTTATGAAACTTTTGTATTTTTATTTTTGAGTAATAAAACTTTAAATTCAACATGCAACAATGTTTGATTTGATATTTAAATTTAAAACTAATTGAAAAACCTTTTAAACTTATGATTATTAGTTCATTTTGTCTGAAAATATTAGCTTTTTAATGATTGATTATCTAAAATTTAAATTCTAAATAATGCATACCCTGCTTATATGCATGTGCTTATGTCAGCCTCGTTAGTTTAATATGCTAAAACAATTGGACAAATTAATGTGTATCTGGTACACTAGTATAATTAATTATGGAAATACTGTTTGTATATTATTTCTGATACCAATATAATCAATGAAAATGCATAACAGAGACCAATAAATTCATACATCGATACAAATATGTGTTGAGTTAACGGTTCGAACAGTGATATGGGATCCCTATAGAAATCGGACAGTTGCAGATCATCAAGAAATTTACCATGGTGAAATAGGTTTACATGAATGTGTATTAGAAAATCGGATGACAATTTTGACCAATAGTTTAGAATTGATGTTTCAAATAGACGTTGAATGCTATGGGTATACAGAAACAAATATAATTATCATGATAAAATGTCAAATTATAAATATTGATTACAGAGTATTAGCATAATTAGAGATGTATCCGATTCTATGACCGTAGCATAACATGGTTATCAATATGCTAACATCGGGTTCGGTTGATACATGTAATGGTAAGAAACGTCCCATGTACAAATTAAATATTTCTAAATCTTTGTTGTCGTAAATGAATACTAAATCTCTAAACAAGCTAAACATATCATGGTTGTTTTTAATATCTAATACTTTTGCCAAGAATGCGTTTCTATAGTCACTGTTCATTGTGAGACTAAGCTTGCTTAGTAATTTATTGAATTTTGTCTTAAATTCTCGATTAAATCGGTTCCTTTTATAACCTAGAGACATATGTAGGGTACTTAGGGTAACACACATGCGTTACTTGGCCAACAGGTCATATAGCAGATATCACAGGCGCACTCACTGGGGAGCTCACTGGTAATCACGGCAGTTAACATTTTGCAGTATATACACCTTAATGTTTCATTTAGGATTATAATTAATAATGTAATTCATACTTTTATAAGCATATATTGATATTAAATTCTGCTTTATAAAATTTAATATTTGAAACATGTTTATTTTGTAAAATGATAAATTAAATATTGTAATTTATTATTATAAATTACCAATGGAGTAACGCATAGTACCCAAAATGCGTACCGATAATAAACAGATGTGCGCGACATTACTAATGGAAATAGGTTATTTCCAACGTACTTATAGGTTTACTTTACATTGTTCGCGTAAACCGGTAAATTATTTATGACGGTTTGTCACAATTACTACCGGTAACTATTCAAACCGAGGAAAATATATGCCCAGATGTCGTTAGAATAGACTCTAAACGCACTAATTATTGATGGCAATGGTTGGAGTTGATCAATGCTTATATAATTGAGCATGGTGCTCATATATAATGGCCTGGTGCAATTCATTTTTATTGTCTGAATGCTATAATCTAGTGTTGAATATTCGTGCGCGGTTACTGAGCCTTTCTCAATTGCCAATTGCCTTGCTCCGGTAATGTCGGCACAATCCATTACTTTTATTGAAACGCTAAATGACCATGTTAAATTAAATTAAAAATATTATAAGTTATATAATTTATAACACATTTGTAAAAATATTTATGACTATAAATAATTTCAAAATAATTCTTACCTGTAATTAAATCGTTGACCAATCATCATCAAAATTGGTAAGACTATTGAGTTCAAATACCAACCGTTATTATTTTCGGCTTTAATTATATGATGCTAGATTTCATAATGTTATAAATTTAATAGTTATTTTTATGAGAGTGCTATAATTAATTACCCTGTCATGTTTAATACCAATAAACCATGTGCCATTTGTTTCGGGAACATCACTGCTGTTTACAAAGTTATTGCAGTCGACGTGTGTTATGTTAAAGGGCTCCACAAACTTGTGCGCAAACATACCCACAGGTCTACTAGAGATGAATTCATATGGATGTCCCATTAGAGTTACCATTTCATTGTAGTCGGCCATTTTATTTTAGTTTAATTGGTTAATTTTATATTTCACTTATTAACTATTTAATTGTAAGTAAAAACATTTACCAAAATACATGTAAAATATGTCTTATTATTTATTGCTATATTTAAAATAGTGTATTTATTAAATATTATAAAGAATGTTTTCAAACAATTTATATTGTAGATTGTCGTAAAATATCAATATATTGTAAATTAAATACAAAATTTTCATTATATCTGTACAATGAATTAATGATATTTCTATATTAAAATATAGATTACATTATTATATTATTTAATTAATAAACAATCAATTTATATTAATGTAATGCCAGTAACTGGTAGTATCTGATTTATATATAATATTAAATATAATTTAAAATTAATAAATTATTTTAATCAAAAATTTAATAAATATAATATGAAGTCTAACATAAATAATTATTAAAATATATTGTTATTTGCTTTATATTACATTTTAGAAATCTTATTCATGAAACATATTATATGAAATTATTATTATTATTGATTTGACGGTACATTGATTAAAATTATTTTAATTAAATTAGCTATAAATACAATTAAATTTAAGCAAATATATTATTTATTAAAGCGAATAATAATATTTTAAATGTTCATAGATTTGAAGAATTCAATGTAAAAACAGTACAATTATGTATACTATATATTAGTGTAAATATTTGTTTATATAACGTGTTTGTGAGTATATTAATTAATTCCTATATTAATAATGAGCGTTTATCACCACTTATCAACATTTATAATAATACATGCAAATGAATTTAATATTATTATCAATGTAACTAAAATTGTTAACCAATAATTCGCAAATAAATTATTGCACAAAACCCAATGATCTGTAAAGTAATAATTAATATGTAAGGATATAATCATTAAAATGTTATAACAATTAATATAAAATTGAATACAGACTTCATATCCGCGAAAACGGTTTATAATAAATAGTTTCCAACAATAAAACCCTATTCTATGGCAACCAATCCTTTCCATCAGATTTAATGTCTAAATAAATATACAATTAGAGAGAG
>CAJPIZ010003312.1:0-11992 GCA_905368565.1 Medioppia subpectinata
GACGAGCGTATAATTGGCCGCGTCTTTGCCCTCGCAATGGTTGAAATTACCGATTTCTAGAAAACTTATCCTGGGCACTACACAATACAAATTATACCATAATTAATTAGTTTTCATTATTAAGTTTAATCTTATTAAATATATGTACCATTATGTTGGCCACCACTAATTAACGCTAGATAAATAATATATACATAATATTATTGATATATTAATGCAGTTTTATTAATATTATTAAATAATTATTCGTACTCATATGTGTGGCGGCGATAAACAGAGTCAATAATGATAAATACATGATAGGTAAAATTTGTTTTTTTAAATATTTTGATTAAATAAAATAATATTGTAATTAGTATTTGATTTTTATATTACAAATCTAGGAAAATGAGTACAAATTCTAGATTAATTAAAAACATATTAAAACATTTTGACTATTTGACAAAGTCAGTGAACCATAGTAAATACAAATTAAATTAATTTTATTTTGCAATATACGTAATTAACACATCTACTATTGAATTTATAGCATTAAGATAACAATGTATCTATCAAACAAATTGTAAATATTGATAAAAATACAGTTTGTTAGAAAAATATACCCTAAAATAACCCAGTTATAATACTTGGTAATAATGATGTTTTGGTAATGAACAAAATACAAGAATGTAAATAAAGTAAATGAATTGTAAAAGTAAAAATATTTAAAATAACTAATTTCTGACATAACTTATGTTGGTCAAGGAAATGTCAAGGCGAATTCTTGAAATTTCTAAAATTATCAAGGAATGTGTCAGATTCAGTTGGCAAGCCTATTATTATGTGATGTATAATTTACAAACATTTAAAACTTCAAATTAATACCAATTATATAATTTTGCAAAAGTTAAGATGTTTTATAAATAAATTCACTGATAATTTTAAAAAATAAATTAAAAAGTTAATCATTGTATTAATATTGTAACGGTTTATCACGACTCAGAGAGGGGTTCTCCTATTTATTGATATAAGTGCTCTCTCTATCTAGCCCTCCCGAGCCGATCACCGTCACCATTCCCTATTCATTACCGATCCCATCCTATTTATCAATTGTTGGCTCCTTCATAGCCGACTTACCCCGTATGTCGGTCGCGTTGGACCGATGTCCTTACCTTGGTGGTGAAGTCGACTTGGGTTTCTTCAGTTTGTCTCGGATAGGCCCCAGGCCTATCTATGTGCTTTAATTGTCGAATAATCGTACAAATGGGTTTCTCAAGAAGTCTTTACTTTATTTAGATATATGGTGCACATAAACATATAGGAATTGTTAGTGTGAATAGTACATGGGAATGATACGTAAGCCTACTGCCTACAACTGAGCCAACGGTAGAGCTCTGAAGAGAGCTAAAAAGAAGAGAGAGCCAAGCGAAGAAGAACAAAGAAGAACATAGATTTTAGGCCTGCACTGCCTTATAAAGAGCAGCAATGGCTGCCACTGCAGTGAGAAGTGGTAAAGGACCATGCGTGCGTGATGCTAGCTAGGGAGAGTGGTGCTAGCTGATTGGAGGGAATTGTTTCAGATACTGCAGAGATGATTTACAGAAATCTGTAAATCGGAGTTACTAAAGTAGGATAATGTTTCAAGGCTGTAGCAACAAAGTCTGAATTAACAATGAGGCACAGGCGATAGTGGGGCATATCGATAGTATAGAATAGTAAGCGATTGTATAGTAATTAATAAGATAAATAGAAAAGAAAGATTAGCAGACAATCATTGGGCAACGATTAAATATAAGATAAAAGAAAAAATTAAGGAAGAATCGTTGCAATATTTAACATTTCCAATTTTATTATTCAAAATAAATACAAATAATTATTCAAATATAACAAATAAAACATTTTGACTTAACTATAATTAATTGAAAATTAATTAAAAGTTGTAAAACACCCCGGTGCAAACTGTGGCACAATTCTTTCTAAACGGCTCGTAACCGCCGGCCGGGTATAGGAAAACATTAAGGTCCAGGGAGTCGGCGATTAATAGGCTAGTGCTCAGGGATGTAGTATACGCGTAGCCCAAAACGCTCGAGCACTTTTTCAAATGCTCAATTTTGTAATACACGGTCTTTTCGTACACATATTTGCCCTGTAGTGGACCGCCAATCACTAGCCATAGAGTTTCCCGGTGTTTGTTAGCTAGAGTTAGCAACAAAAAATATTATCATGCTAATTAATGTTTTTCTTATAACATCAATAATCAAAAGAATTTTAAAAAAGTGCAAAAATACTACAGTTTTTACACCATGCTTTGTAAATTATACTTGATTAATTGTGTAACGTTAGAGTTTACCTCCTTCCTCATACAGTGATCGGGCTAACACACGCAGATCGTTGACCTGTTTGCCAGAGTTGCCCACACACTGCACGAGCTGTTGGTCGCCGGTATCGCTAGAGGTGTTTGGGTCGCAATCGTAGGTACGGGTAAACGTACGGACCAGCGTATAATTGGCTGCGTCTTTGCCCTCGCAATGGTTGAAATTACCGATTTGTAAAAAGTTCTGCAAAGGCACTACACCAACAAAATAATACCATCATTATTTAGTTTTAATTATTAAGTTTAATTTTGTTAAATATACATACCATTGTGTTGGCCACCACTGATTAAAGCTAGATAAATAATATATACACAATATTAGTTAATGTAGTTTTATTAATATTAATAAATAATTATTTATACTTATATGTGTGGCGGCGATAAACAGAGTTAACAATGATAAATACATGATAGGTCAAACTTGTTTTTTTTTAAATTTTTTGTTTAAATAAAATAAAATTGAAATCAGTATTTGATTTTTATATTACAAATCCAGGAAAATGGTTGCGAATTCTAAACTAATTAACACCATATTAATAAATTAAAACATTTTGATTATTTGATTAAGTCAGTGAACCATATTACATTAATTTTATTTCTCAATATAAGTAATTAATACATCTACTATTGCATTTATTGCTTTAAGGTAACAATGTACACATCAAGCAAATTGTACATATTGGTACAAATACAGCTTGTTAAAAATATATACCCTAAAATAACCCAGTTTTAACAAGAAAACAAATAAGTTATTGTAAAAAAGTTGTAAATTTTATTCAAAAAAAAATACTTTAATATATTTAAAATAGAAATCACAATTAATTTTTAAGAACTCAACTATCAATAGTATAATTAAAAAGTGAACATGCGGCCATTGCACTGGGTGTTTGCTATGTTCATAAAGGGCTGAGTCGCGCCATCCGGGTCGAGGAATACGCTAAAATCAATAAAGTCCGAGATTAACAACAGGGCGCTGGACGAGGTGGTAAAGGACATGGCCAATTGCGATGAGCACTTTTTCAGGTATGTCTCCTCCAGGAATGTCACCTCTTCGTAGATATACATACCCTGGAGAGGACCGCTGGTCACCAGCCACAGGGTCTCCCTGATTCCGTTTTCTAACATGGTAATCAATTTAAAACTTTTATTATGTTATTTTTAGTCTTATAATAAAATATTATAATGTGAGTTAAAATTTTTAGTCAATTAAAGAGTTTATATTCCCAATTGACCATAGTTAAATAAACAGTAATACAATAGTAATACGTTAGCACTAACCTCCAGCATCATTGAGCGATCTAGCCAATACAGTCATACTACCGGTCAATTTATTGCCATTTGGCATGGTCATTGTAATCACCTGATTGCCAATGTCTGTGCTCGTGTGTACATCGCAATCGGCGTTTCGTTGAAACACCCTGGTTATTGTGTAGTTTGATATGTTGTCACCTTGGCAATCATCGTATATTGTAAATTGGTCAAATACTATGTTAGGTGCTAATGTAATAAATAGGTATTTATTAGTATGCAGCATAGTAGATTTATTAAATGTGTTAAAATATGTTAACATTAATTACCTGTTGTGGCTGATGACCCACCACCGGCGCTGACCAATCCTAAACAATTAATAAATTGTAGATTGGATATATTTTAATATATTTAAGTTTATATTTACCAAGGTGTGGAAGTGTTAACGTAACAAATATAAAATATGTAAAACTTTTTATAAACATTATTGCACTTTTTTTTAAATAAAATAAAGTTAAATAAAAAATAGTACTCTATGTCTTAAAAATGTATTGTTTATCAAAAATATTTTGTTTTAAATAATGAAAATAAAACTTTTCTCAAAAACAAAACTTTCCGATATATTGATAAATATATAGCTTTAAAAAAATATATTTTAAAAATACTAGTTATTTTCATTGTCTATCCCATAAATCGCTGTATAAGTAGCTTTCTATAAGATATACACAATTAGCTAATAATAGTAAGTATTTTAACGTAGATAAATGTATATCTAACTATTATTTCACAAAATGTTTCACAATCGATAAGATGATAATAAATCAAATTATGTAGATGCTTTTCACATTGTAATATATACAATTTAGCTAACTCATCTTACATCTCAATAATCCTACAGTAGATATAAATATATTGCATATATGATAACGGTGAAAGTTGATCAAAAAATATTGACCCACATTTGCTAATCAATAATATTGTATTATAATATTACATAAAAAATTACTGATTAGATTTATATTAAAAATTTTACTTAAAATTATCGGTACTTTATTTATATTTAAAAAATCTATAAAAATCTTGTATACAATAATTGTTATATAAATAGGTAAAGTGATATAGTGTAATATAGTGATTTATATTAAATTACAATATTTATCCCTGATTTGCAGTCTTGATTAGATTGCATTTTATAACTTATTTAAAGATTTAGTTTGAAGAATTGGGGCGTTTTTATTATTTAGCAATATATTGTAATAACTCTCCATAACGTAATCAGTTATATGTAAAAGAAAAATTATTTATAACGTATATTATTGATAATTACAATTTATATTATGTTATTCATTAATAATTGTATAACATTAAATTATATATAAATATAACACTAAATTTAATCGACGATTGTATTTTATTATAATAATATTTTATTTAATTACAACGAAATAGTTACAATTTTAATTATTGATTTTCAAATATATTGAGTAAATAAATAAAATTATTAAATGAACTATATTTATAAATTTTAATATTAAAAATAAGTTACACGACCAGTACAAACAGTTGCGCTTTGATTTTGCAGCAAGTTAAAACTCTGTTCGGGCGCTATAAACGCACTAAAATCCAAATGATCAGAAATGAGTATGGTGGCCGGTGTGGGTGTGGGTGTGGTCACCGTCGATGGCGATAAAATTGATCGACACTTTTTTCAAGTAATCCTATTCCTTATAAGTTATAACTATAACTCAAAAACACAAACTTCCCCTGAAGTGGACCACTGATCACTTGATCGACGGCCACTCTGTCTCGCAAATCTACCATGGAAGTTATTAAAAATTTTAAAAAATCAATATTTATTAAACTATAAATATAATAATGTAACATTAATAATATTATTATTATTTATATTACATGTTTTGCTTACCATTTCGTACGGTATTCATATTGGATAGTTCCAGTACTATGTTGACAAACTTTTGTCCATTTGGCATTATCTGTACTAAACTGGCAGTAGTTGGAGATGTGCCCGTTTCCGGATCACACGCATAGTTTCTAGTAAAACCGATCAAGTACGTATAGTTGGCAATGTCACGGCCCCGGCACGAGTCATATACACCAATGCACAGAAACTCAATCTCTGGCCATTTAATTAATTATTAATAATAATAGAAATTTATTATTAAAAGTAATAATAAAAGTTTACTAAATTCATCTACCTAAACTACTCCCTCCATAAATCTCAAACAAATTTTGACAACAAACTGCATAAACTAATATACAAAATAATACAATGTATTTTATAAATAACATTTTCATTAACAATAACTTGTGTTATTTCAAAATATTAAAAGTGAAATAAAAGTTTTTATTGTTCTTAATGTAAGACATTGTACATTAATTATTTGTTACAAAATCTATAATTATTTATTATTGCCACTGAACAATAATGATTTACAAACTATCCTTAAACATTTATATAATAAATAGTTTTAAAAAACACACCTATACAAAAGCCAATACAATATAATGTAATTATTTTAACACTAAATTGATCTAGTTCAGATATGATAATATCAATTACTACAACTACATACTGTACTACAGTAAAAATTATAACACAAAATTGATTTACATTAATTACAGCCAGATTAATTATCAAAGTTTAAAAAATTAACAATAAATCAATTTACCATTTATGTTAAAATTATTTTGCATTAATTACTTAATTATTCTGAATTTATTCTAATTGTGTATGGTGTTTAAAAACTTTTACAATTAATTTTGAAAGTATATATTATTTGGGCTTGCTATTTAAATTTTTTAAAATTACGTATCACAATTAATTAATTGTAAACTAAAAACCCTATGTCTTATAATTATTACGCTAACTGTATCATAATATTAAATGCGAAAGTTGTTTTCTAAAAAGATTTATCGTTATGTAATTTATACATTTGATTAATTTATTTTATTTGTTTTATAAAGTTCTATGTAATACAACTTCACTTTTAAACATATACTGTACTTAATATAAAATATAAAATTAAAAATAATTTACACGACCAGTACAAACGGTCTCACTCTGATTTTGGAGCAAGTTAAAACTCTGATTGGTCGCGATAAACACACTAAAATCCAAATGATCGGAAATGAGCATGGTGGCCGGTGTGGGTGTGGGTGTGGTCACCGTCGATGGCGATAAAATTGATCGACACTTTTTTATGAAATATAATTCTTGATAAAAATAATTCAAAAACACAAATTTCCCCTGAAGTGGGCCACTGTCCACCTGCGCAACGGCCACCCTATCTCTATTAACTACCATGGAGGTTTACAATAAAAAATATATTACTAATTAATACAAAATATTAAAAATTTTAATTTATTATAAAAATAATATTATTTTACTTTCTCGGTCAGTATTTAATTGTGCAAATTTATGGAGTATGTTGACAAATTTTTGCCCATTTGGCATTATTTGTATTAAATAGCTATTGGTGGCAGTTGTACCTGTTCCCATATCACATGCAAAGTTTCTAGTAAAGGTAAACAAGTTCGTATAGTTGGCAATGTCACAGCCCCGGCACGAGTCGTATACACCAACACCCAAAAACTCTCTCGATGGTACTTTATTGAAACATTATTGATATACAGTAAATATTTAAATTAAATATAAATTACATTAACTTACCAAGATTATTTTGTTCGGCGTTATTAAAGTGAAGCATATAAATTAAATTACAAAATAAAATAAAGTATTTTAGAAAAAACATTTTGATTATTTACGAGTCATGACTTATTCTATGACAACGTATTTGTATATTAAAAATTTTAACTTTATTTTAAAAACTAAAATAATATACACAGTTACAATTAGTGACTAACTTAATTAATTATCTATGAAATAAAACAATTATAATGTAAAAATCTATGGGTTAGATGGAAAATCTTTAAAAATACAATACTCGTCCTATGTGTTAGAATATGTTTGATCTAGATTAGATATGATAAGATTAATTATTTGCTAGCAACGCTTTTATTTACTTATGTGAAAGTAATTTCAATTGGATAAATTATAAGTATTAACTCAATAAATTGATGTATTAATTTGGTGCAACAAAATTTTATTTTTAAACATTTAGATGATATAAAATAAATAGCATGCGTTTAATCATAATTAATTCGTTCATTGCTTATGAAGGTAAAGGATTATAACAATATAAAAATGTTTGTGTAATTATAAACATGCTAAAATCCTGATGTAACATCTGAGATGTTGAAAATGAGCAATGATGTCGTGCATTGTATTCAATGTGGTCACCATCGAGAGAGATAAAATTATTTTGAATGTTTTTAAATAGTTTATCATGATGATGTATCACATTAAAAGTAATTTACACGACCAGTACAAATGGTTGCACTTTGAGTTTGCAGCAAGGCAAAACTTTGTTCAGACGCTATAAACACACTAAAATCCAAATGATCAGAAATGAGCAAGGTGGCCGGTTGAGATGTTTGTGTGGTAACAGTTGAACGCGATAGAATTGATTGACATTTCTTTAAATTATTGACTTCGTTATAAATATATTTTATAAACACAAACTTTCCCTGAAGTGGACCACTAATCACTTGCGCTACGGCCACCCGTTCTCGCAAAGCTATCACGTTACAATTAAAAAAAAAGTGTCTTAATAAATATAAAATAATTATGTGAAATAAAAATTATTACAATAATTGATTATTAATAATAACAATAATTGTATAATTATTATACAAATTATATGTCTAACTTACAACTTGTATCAGTATTTATTTGAGCAAGCCCCAACAAGGTGTTGACAAATTTTTGCCCATTTGGCATTACCTGTACTAAATTGCTAGTGGGAGGCCTTTGACTCGTTGCCGGATCACATAGGTAGTTTCTTGAAAACATGAACACGTTGGTATAGTTGGCAATGTCACGGCCCCGGCACGAGTCATATACTCCAATAGCCAAAAAATCTAACCTTGGCTCTTTATTAAAACATTTTCATAATAAACTATTAAACAGTTTAAGTATTATACAAATTGTTTACTAATAATTTACTGAAGTATATTCACTTACCTGGATTATAATTGTTACAATGAAACAAATAAATTAAATTACAAAATAAAACAATATATTTTATGAAAAACATTTTAATTAGGTATGACTTGTGCTATTGAAACAAATTGCAAATGAAAGTAAAATTGTTACATTCTATTGTGAGATACAGTAATATTAAAATGTACTATTCGTAATTAGCTCTTACTATCAAAATTATCTCTTAAACATTGCAATAATAATGTGTAAACTTTCATTTTAGAGTCATTATGATAAGTTAATCATAGTTAAGATAATCAAAAACATTTTGGTTATGTGTGTTTTTCAAAATATAATATTTTACAAAATAAAACATTGTATTATTGTATTACTAAAGTTAAAAGGTATTACAACTGACACAAACAAAATACTTGTATAGACATTGATTTTGAAATCTAAATAATGAATGTTCAAAATATCTATTTATAAAAGTTGCCATAGATGCTTAAACCGATTCGATCTAGATATGATATTATATTGTATTTTATTTTTAAAAACATTTTATTATACAGTAAAAAAATATATTCAAGAATTTTAACTAAATTATATTTATACCGTAAATCTTTTATTTTAATTTAACATATTATTTCATTTATACAGTTTAGTGATTGTACTGATGTTTAACATTAAAGGGTATTTGCATGACCAGTACAAATAGTCGCACTTTGATCTCGCAGCAAGGTAAAATTCTGATTGGGAGCTATAAACAAGCTGAAATCAAAACTATCGGAAATGAGCATGGTGGCCGGTCTGGCTGCAGATGTGCGTACTGTCGATAGCGATACAATTGATTTGCATTTCTTGAGATAATCAGATTTGGGTAAATCATATTTTATATACACAAACTTTCCCTGAAGTGGACCACTAATCACTTGCGTTAAGGCAGACCTGTCTCGTAAAGCTACCATGGTGAGTTACAATTGAAAATAAATTATTACATAAACTAATACAAATTTTTATATCTACATTGTTATAAATTACATTTGCCTACTTACCATCTCGGTCAGTATTTATTTGCGAAAGCTCTAACAATGTGTTGACAAATTTTTGACCATTTGGTATTAACTGTATTAAATTGCTAGTAGCACCCCATTGAGTTGATGCCGGATTGCATAGATAGTCCCTGGTAAATTGCCACAAGTTTGTATAGTTGGCAATGTCACGGCCCCGGCACGAGTCATATACTCCGATGCCCAGAAAATTTAACCTTGGCTCTTTATTAAAACATTTTAAATATTAAGTTGTTTGTACTAATAATATAATAAAATATATTTACTTACCTAGATTATAATTGTCACAATTAACCAAATAAACTAAATTACAAAATAAAACATAGTATTTTATTAAAAACATTTTGGTTATGTGTTTTTTTAAATATAGTATTTTACAAAATAAACATTGTATTATTGTATTACTTGAGTTACCAATTATTACAACTGACACAAACAACTTGTATAGTGACAATGAATTTATAATCTAAATGATAAATCTTTAAAATATTTATTTATAAAAATTTCCATAGATTCTTAAACCGATTCGATCTAGATATGATATGATATAATAAAACTATTACTTACGCGTTTGAAAGTTTGAAAATTATAACAATAATAATTACACAATTTTAATAAATAAGATTTTATTTACCTGTATTTCATTTATAAAAGACCATTCAAATAAAAAGCGTTCACTTACTTTGGCGATTACTCAGGTACTTTTGAAGTGACAATACTCTCACTTCACACATACTGTATATAAATGGCAAAATTTTTATGGACATAATTTAACCACAATTCACAATGAATAATGTGGTTTATAGGATTGTTAGGCTACCCCTTCACAATTGTATTTGCTAGTTATTTTATTTTAAAATACATTTTATTACACAATAGAAAATATATTTTTTGTAACTAAATTGATGTAAACCTGTTTTGGGATAAACTTTACTTTATTTCATTCAAACAATATAATGATTGTAATATAATATTATTAATGTTTAAAATTAAAAATAATTTACATGACCAGTACAAATGGTCGCACTTTGATCTCGCAGCAAAGTAAAATTCTGATTGGGGGATATAAACACGCTGAAATCAAAACTATCGGAAATGAGCATGGTGGCCGCTTGGGTTGAACGCGTGCCTACAGTCGAAGGCGATAGAATTGATTTGCATTTCTTGAGATAATCAGATTCTGGATAATCGTATTTCAAATACAAAAACATTCCCTGAAGTGGACCACTAATCACTTGCGCTAAAGCAGACCTGTCTCGTAAATCTACCATGGCGAGTTACAATTGTAACAAATAAAATATAAAATTTAATATTTTCAATACAGTATATTGTAATATATTACATTTTGCTACTTACTATCTCGGTCGGTATTTATTTGGGAAAGAAACAGCAGAGTGTTGACCATTTTTTGCCCATTTGACATTAACTGTATTAAATTGCTTGTGGGACCTCTAGCTGTTGTTGCCGGATCGCATAGATAGTCCCTGGTAAATTGCCACACGTTTGTATAGTTGGCAATGTCGCGGCCCCTGCACGAGTCATATACACCAATGCCCAAAAATTGTAGCAATGGCGCTATATTGATATATTTTTAATGATTAACTATTTTAATATAAATATAACTCGATTATATCACTTACGTTGAGTATCCCCGTAGTTATCACAATGAATTAAGTAAACTAAATTACAAAATAAAATAATGGATTTTATAAAAACCATTTTGGTAATGTTTTAGAGAGAAATACTGTGAATAAATGAAACATTTTTACTTTTCTCGTAAAATAAATAATAAAGTCTAAAGAATTTAAATCCTTAATTAACTTTACAATATAAATAATCTATTTTTGAATAATAATATTGAGCAAACTTTTATTAAACAATCATACTTAGGATTATATCATAAATCTCAAAAATACATTCAAAATCAATAGTTTTCACATAAAGATTATTCTTTATATTACTAATGTTATCACATACATGTATTATTATATCAGACAATATTGTATTACAATTTGATGTACACAAAGTTTATCGTAATATTTCGCATCAAAACAAACTAATTATAATAAGACATTAAGTTTAAAAATATACATTATTGCAATATGTCTTGTATTGTGAAATTTCTACAGAGTTGGGCATAAGTGACTGGAGTTTTAATTAATTTTTTAAAAATACTTAGAGTTGAGATATTTTGTTGAAGTAAAGTTTGTTTTGATCACAAAAGTGTGTAGTTTTTTTAGCACATGTTTCGATTTGATT
>CAJPIZ010003313.1:0-11992 GCA_905368565.1 Medioppia subpectinata
ATACAAACATGTAATTAGTATTTATCACATAATTTAAAAAGATAAGATTTTAAAATGTGTTGATTACATGAATTGAATATACAGTATCTCACAAAAACTACAGTATAGTGTTTAATAGAGATAAGTTATATCTTAAAATGATATAATAATAAAATTAATTCGAGAATTTGCTTAACGTTTATTAGATACCAATCATTTAAAATTAATAACAAAAAGACACCATTTATTTGGTAGGAAAATGTCAAATGTTTATTTTATTAAAAGTAAAAATAAAAGTATAATTAACTAAAAATTAGTTCAAATAAAAAGTCAAAGTTTCAATCAAATCGTTCATAAGATTAATTGAATTGAATTGCTTTTTAATCTCAATTTAAATGTGTTATAATTAGTGAAAAATAGGAAAATTATTGTTTCAGGGGTTTTGACATTTATATTATATATTTTTGAAATCACTTTGGATTCACGTGTTATTAAAATCATCACTAAATTAATTTATATGAGATTAATGTTTAATGAATTAAATTTTTAACTATTTTATGTAATTTGAAAATGTGAGACACATATGGGTTTGTAATTTACAAATTGGTTTGATTTTTATAACTCAATGAAAGTTGAAATCGAGTACTGAATACAAAAGTGATGTTTGAAAGGGGAATGCAATTGAATGGAAATACCAGTAAATGTTTAACATTTATAGATGTTTTACATAAAATAGATCATTTTTGGATACCATGTTTGAAACGAGTATTGAATTATCAATTATAGATTTTATAATTTTATACATAATTAAATAACTGATTAACACAGTATTGTGTCCCTTAATTACTGTATAAATTCGTGTTTTCCTTTAATTATACATAAACTGAAGGTTTAAAAAAAAACTGCTGAACTCTTATAGCCTATAAATTATAGACTAATTTTTAAAATAAATCTATTAATTCTTAAAAACTATTCAACACAGTATAAAATTTGGTTTAGCACTTAAAATATGGCTTAAATTATATTATTTAAGAATAAATAAATTAATTAATTAATTCGTTCAACGATTTGTTAATTATGTGAAAAGATTTTAAAAATTATATTTCAATTGAATTAAAGAGTTATTATTTAATAAAATTCAAACCAAAATTCGGGTAAAATATAGCAAAAATATTATGTGCACTTCTTATCAATTAAAACATGTAACTTAAATATTGCTTTCAATAAATTTCTCTAATTTTTTTCATTTGTGATTTGACCCCAATTTGTGATGTGATTAAAAATTAATTATTTATATGATTTTAGAGGAAATTAATTCAAAAATAATGTATAATAAAATATATATATAGATTAAAAACACAAACTATAATAAAATTATTTAAAAGTTCACACTAAATAACCAATAGATCTACCATTAAAATGTTCACAAACATACTTTGTATAACATATAACTGAGCTAGATGAATATTTATATGTCATTTTCTCAACATTTTAGAGAACTTTCCCATAAGTTCCTCCCATTATAATCTATGGACAACTTTGAAGCTAACAACACAATTTTTAATATATTGCATATCTATTTTACCCAAATTTATTTATAAATATATTGATAAATTATTATGTTATCAATGACAGTTTAGTGATAAATTTTCCCATGAGTGCAATGTAATATGAACTTTATATTATATAATTATGGTAAACGATTAATAAAAATTGATTTTTCAACAAACAATTAATTTGCAATTTAATTCACTCTAATATGACTTTCTTTGATAGATTTTTTGCTATTTATTTTCGATAGCATTTACACACACTTTAGTATCACATAAAAGCAATTATCATATGCACAGCAGTTGACTGACAATGATTTGGTTTAATGACTTTGGATTACATAATAATTAATGAAACTTAGACTTTGTTTTATTTATTAAATCCAAAAATGTATAAAAAATTAAATTTTCAAGTGAATTGAAATATAAAAATAAAATTATAAATTAAAACTTTTAATTATATTAAATGAGGAAAATTAGAACTTTTATTTTATATTCGATATATTTTACAAAAATAAAATATTTTGTTTATTATTTTTAATTTACATACAAATGTGTTATATATTTATGATATAAAGTATATATATAACATTATATAACATAAAATAGTTATTTTTAATAAAAATATTCTTTAAAATTTTGTTTTAATTTTGTCTTAATTAATAATTTGCCATTATAATCAAAACTAAAAATTTTAATTGGTTGAGAATTTTCAATATACAGTAAGTTCAAACAAGTAAAAGAAATTTTATTATTAATTATAAATTAAATCGTAATTACAACAACTTATTTGAACTTCAATACACATTTGTAAATAGTATTTAAATGATTGTTTTAGTAATTGTTTGGATGTATTCAGAAAGACATGTAATTTAAATATTAATTTGCAATTTTAAATCAAAATCACAATTGAAAATAAATTTCTCACAAAATGAGTTCAATTTCAATGTTGTGTGTATTGAATCACAAAGAGAATGATGTAATTTTGTCATAACATATATAATTTGCATGAATTCATTAAATATATTATCGGCAATAAAAATAAACTACATTTCAAAATGAGAGACAACAGCAGAACATCACAATTATAGACCGTTTATCTGATTATCAATCGGTGTTATAACAGTTGTATTCACTCTTAACATCAAATTTATGAAAGTTATGATTAAGAAAAACCAATCTTTCATTTTTATCGATAATTGTTTTCATTTTTATTTTTCATATGTATTTTGATTATAAATTGAATTTTAAATTAATATTTAGATTTGTAACAAATACATAAATGTCATTTGCAATAAATCACTGTATTATACAAGCCTTTCTGTAATGTTATATAGATTAATATTATACAGAAGATCTATTTCAATTAATTAAATTCTTATAATTACCATGCGTGACAAATGTTTATTTATGTGAAAAATAATATAATTTATAAATTAGTTTTTGAAAAATTCTAATTTATAAATTAGCTAAAATTATGGTTTTAGTATTAATAATTAAAAGTTTTAATTAATTTACATTAACTGCAATAAAAAATATTTGATTTTATCTTTTATGAGATTTTTCTTTAATTAATTTTAAAAATTATCAAATTTTTACAAATAGTTTTCATTTATTAGTTTTCACATAAAATAAATTATAAACATTTACAACAATATACATACTGTATATTGTATTTGTAAAGATGTTTGAAATCAATCACTTTTATTAAGCCATTTGTTATTATAATTGAGAGGCAAATGACACTAATATGTGTTTTACATAATCTTTTAAAATTTTCTTTTATTAATAAAATTTAAAATCCATTTTATGGCAAATCAATACCCATTTACTTAAATCACATTTAAATTAATTAAATAAGTCCTTAATTGAAGAACAAGGGCTTAATTTAATAGACCATGTGGGTTCTAATTGAAAATAAGTATATGAGTACAATGTTAAATACATAGAGCGTATTCAATTTTGTACTAATTGCACTCCGGTGTTACAGAACATCCATTCGTTGAACATTTATTTATTATTAATTAAATGCATTAAAGATAAACTCAGTTATAGTCGTGGAGATTATTTTGGCTAAAATTAACATTAAAATAAAAATAAAACATTTATTCATTGAAAAAACAGATTACTTTTATTATTTATTTGGCATTAAATAAATAACTGGTTATGAAATAAAGTCTTTATTTAGAAATTAGTTTGAAATTAGTTTGAATTTAGAAATGAAAGACTTGTTTTGTATTTTTCAAACAAAATCCAATTCTGAAATCAATTGATTTATGAATTAACTGTGTTTAACAAAATGCTTAAAATATCAGTCATTTTAAATAACTTAAACATTTTAGTTATCTGTCGTATAAATAAATCGACTCTTAATTGTAAGTTTTATTAAATTTAATATATATTTAAAATGAGTGCTAATTGTGTGAATTGAGCGCTAAATAATCCTTAATAATCAATAATTAAATAATATATTTTATTATAATTAAACAAGATGGAAATAAAATTCACGGGTCTACGTGTGTTAATAACCGGTGCTTGTGGTGGTATGACCATGCTTTTAATTTTTTGTTTGTTTCTTGTTAATTGTTATTCTAGTTTAATAAAACTAATAGTTATTTTAATGTATTATTTAATGTATAAATGAAGGCATTGGAAGTGCATTAGTTCACAAACTTATTAGTTGTGAGGCGTTTGTCATAGCGTTGGACTGTAGGGCCGATCAGCTCAGGCTATTGAACGACAGCGTAAGTCTTTGATGAAGTTATTTATTTTGTATTAACACATTTAATCAAACCAATGACACAATTGTTATAATTATTTCATTAATATAATTGTTTTAGTAATAAATATACAGTGAATTTACTAATTTATTTTCCATCAATCAATTAAATTTTCTCATTATTTAATAAGTTTGATAAAAAATTACATTTATTTATATCGATACATGATGTATATAAAAAAATTTACCGAACGTTTAATTAAGTAGTTTATCATATTTTGTGATAGAATTGATTAAAATCTAATTTTCTATCTAATTTACCATACAGGTATGATAAATATTATCTCAAAATTATTATTAACAAGTAATTAATAACTGACCAAAGATTAGATATATGACCAGAAAGACAATACTGAAGATTATTTTGTTTAATTCATTTATTAAAACAAATCCTTTTATCAAATGAGAGATTAAATTAATGTTTTGGGGAAACTTTTTGTGTCTTTTAAAAAATGCATAGATTATTATTTTATAATTAAAATCACGTAATGTTTTTAAGTAATAAAAATAAATTTATATTTTTTGATGAAAAACAAAATTAAGTTCATTTTTCCACTGAATTCGTTCACCAAATTGAGAGCCAATATATAATTGTTTTTTGGTAAAACATTTTCACGAATAGTTGTGTTGAATAAGTCGGACACACATTACATAAATTTATTATATATTTTTAATTTGAAACAAAACTAAAATTAATGATAGTTTAGGGGAAATATTGAGACCATTTGTGTCGATCTAAACGACTGGAATGCCGTCCAAACGGCACTGGAAAGCGTGGGTCCAATAGATCTGGTGGTGAATAACGCGGGAATGTGTCTCTTAGAAGCCATCGGTTCCATCACTGAAGAATCCGTTGACAAACAGTTATCTTTGAACGTAAAGGCAGTGATAAATGTATCGCAAACTGTGGCTAAACAGTGGATCCGAGACAAGAGAAAGGGTGCGATCGTTAACATATCGAGTCAGTCCAGTATGAGAGCCCTCAGAGAACATCTGGTGTACTGCGGGTCTAAGGGGGCGGTCGACCAAATCACCAGGGTGCTCGCCCTTGAACTCGCACAACATAACATTCGGGTCAATTCAGTCAACCCGACGGTCGTTTGGACTGATCTCGGTTTGAATTTTATATTTTATAAAATATAGTTTTGTTAAATGATTGGTTTTTATTTTGTTTTGTTTTAACCAAATACAGTCGTTATATACCTAAAGGGAAGATACAAAAGGTTATATTATAACTCGTTATGATTTACAACTTGTTAACTGATGAGAATTAGCCTCTGTTGTACACCTATTAATTAAAATGCAATTACCATTTATACGGCTCTCCAATCAAATAATAAGTTTAAAATAATTTAGAGAAATTCATGATTTATATTTTATGATTAATAAGTTTCTTGCTTTTTAAATGGAAAAAACAAATAATATAACAATAATTTAAATGATTTATAAGTTATAACACTTCTATAAATTTGTAAAAATATATTGAGAGTATTTAAAATGCAAATATAATTATTGATATAATCATTTATATAATTATTTGATATAATTATTTATATTAATAACGATAAATAGTTTTAGTTTATTTATTTCTAGTCACGTCTTTATTTATTAGTTTATAAAAAAAAGTTTTCTATTAGCAATTACCATTTGACTTGCTATTAGTCTAGATGAAATTTGAAAAATTAATTTTGATTTAATCAATATTTTGTCATTAATTCAGGGCTAAGAAAGGGTTTACGACTTCTTTCTTGTGTCAGATTTGATTGTTGTCTCTTTGCTATACATTTATGGTATAAATATAAGAAAAACAATAATAACGATATCAAACATTTAAAAATAAAAGCGTAAGCGTAAAAAAAGCGTAAAAATTTAATCAAATTAATCAGATTATAAATCATTAAAAAATTTTACAATTGGTGTTTGGCTTAGTTTGGGGTCATATTAACCGAAAGCACATTTGTGTTTAGTATTGAAGTTGTTTTTTATAAGCGATTCACTAAAAAGTAGAATATGTGTGAGTTTTATGACTGAATTTTCCGATTTTTATTCAATATTTATTTGGAAAATCTATTAGAAATACTAATTTTGTAAACAAAATGAAAATTATTTAAAATAATTGAATATTTGAAAGGAAAAGTAACGCTTAAAAAACACTATTGAAAACATATTCACACATAAAAATTATATTGAGGTTAATATTAATGTAATCAAGAAATGAGTCTTTGATTTATAGCCATAGATTTGATGAGTGAATAGCGTTTCGTTTGGATCACACTTTCATAAACATATTGAATAAATTGTCACAACTTTACGAAAAAGTTAATTATTTCATATTTATTCCTCTCATGATTACTATAGGTTTTGCCCAATATTTGCAAAATTAATTTAAAAACAAAACATATTTTATCTAATATTTTAAGTAAAACTTAGATTATTTGATTCCAAATTATTTATAAATTTTAATAATATTTATTTTTCTTTAAAAACACATTATTAAAGTGGTTTAAAGCTTAAAGGTGTAAAATGTCACGTATATTATGCTAAAACATAATTGAAATTTTTATATATAAATTATACAATACTCCAAATATTAACACAATTTGGTTTTCAGTGAGAATTAAAGTAAATATTTTTTAATGAGACAAAGATAGAGACAACTGATAAAAACTACATTATATTATAATTTTGTTGAAAACAGTTTATTTGGTGTTTGTCACAAAAATTCCCTCCTATGCTATGACAAATATTTTTAAACCATATTAATTGAAAACAGAATTGCTAACAATCTGTAAGATTTAACACTACATTACATGTCAATTACTTATTAATTACAAATTACATGTATGTTTTAATTGTACTGTAAACTGAAACGTTCAATTATTGTCGCTCTTATTACTTATTACTTTATGATAACCAAACTATTTGTTGTATAATTAACAGCAAAGATAGTGTGGGCGGACCCTATAGTGTCGGGCGCTATGAAGTCAAGGATACCTTTGGGACGATTTGCCGAACCGGAGGAAGTGGCGGATGCGGTGACCTTTCTATTGAGCGATAGGGCGGCTATGATTACAGGCGTTACTCTTCCCGTCGACGGAGGCTTTCTCGCCACTTAATTACTTAATTACACTTATTTTGTTTAAGGTTAATTTATTAATTAAATTAAAAATACAAATTGTTGTAAAGATTAGCATTTATATATGCATTTAATGGTAAATATCAAGATGGTAGATAATAATGAAATATTACATTACGAAATATAATGTTAGTCTATTTGATATATTGAATACAATATATTGTATTAGTTTAATGAATGAACAGAAAATTAATAGATGTTTAGTTTAAATAATTTTTTAAAACAAATTTTTACTAGAAATAAATGGTCAAGTTATATATTAATTAGTGAGTTGTATTCAATCCCAACGCGAAAGTATGTCAAACATACTGCACAAGAAGTAATCGGTTGTGATCTCAGCAGTGATTCTTCGTATTTTTCTGGGAACCAAAACCTGATCACCTTTTTTGACCAACAGCTCAACGAGTCTTTCCTTTTCACTCATATAAGTTTCAGCTCCGGTAGCGATGACCAGACATATGTCCGACTCCTCAATCAAAGCGCATCTATCGATAACTTTCAACAAAACAATGTCTCGATTGGGTTTCATATGAGAAATCAGTAGTTTCTCGAGGACTTGGTTTGACATAAAAGATTGCGGTGACATAAATGCCATATTGGATCTGATTTAACACAAACTCTTACGACTAATGTTTAATACTTTTATTATTAACGAAGGACTCGATTCAATGGTTAGAATGATATTAGTTTACGTATAAAATAAGCATTTATGCGCTTTTATTCATTTTGGTGTTAAACCAAACAATTTAAACGAGTTTTTATTTATTTTAAGGGAAAATATTTTATGCTTTATTTACTCAACATTCATAAACTATTGATTAAAATACATAAAAAGTTAGTAATAAAAATGCAAATTTGGTAAATTGTATAGAATTTGAAACAATATTATATAAATTGTATAACAGATTCAATCAAATAATTCAAAGTAATAATTAAAGCAATATTAATAAAATGGTTAATTATATGAAATTGTTGAACAAAGGTTTGCCATTACTTCCAGAAACTCATGACATCAAACATAGAGACGAGAAAGTAATTGGTAGTGATCTCAGCGGTAATGCGTCTGATCTTTCGGGGGACCAAAACTCGATCGCCTTTATTGATGTTCACTTCCACCAAATATCCGTATTTATTCTTATAAGTCGGTTCCCCGACAGCCATCACCAAACAGACGTCCATCTCTTCTATCAGACAATCCCTGTCCACCACTTTCACTAAAATTATGTCACGAATCGGTTTGCAGTGAATGAACAACTCCTGCTCCAGAGTTTTCAAATCCATTTTCATGACATGCAAATCCATGTTTCGGTCACTTTTACTATCGATTAGAAAAATACCAAAATTATACACAATTTGCCGCAAATTCCTCTCAAAACCTGCGGTTCTTTAAAATGCAAACTATTTTTTCAAAGAGTAATCAAACTTTGAATTGTTTTTTAAAATCAAGCATTAAATGTATGAAACGTACGACTAATTCAAACATCCTCTTTATTTAAGTCACATTTAAGGCTTAAAACAATAAAACAACACATTTTCACTCTTTAGTGTTTACTAAACACCAAAAGAGTTTAATAAAAAGCAAACAATCGGCTATTGATATAACTATTTTGGCAATCAATTAATAGAGTAACAAATATATCATTTCCTTTTAAAATAATTTATTTTAAAAATACAATACAAACAGAAATTAACTTTTAAAGTTCGTTCACAACATTTTCAATGGACGGATATATTATGAATGAATAATAATCACAATTAAATTGAGAGTAAAAATCATAATTACATGACAAACAGAATAATATAATTTAGTGTCAAATTAAATAATTAAATGAATTAACAAATCATTTGAGATTACGAATAACACACAGATTTAGTACCAATTGGTGTACAAATGACTATAATTTGAGTAATAATTGAATATTTTCTAAACAATTCTAATAATTATCACAATTTTTATTTTAATTATCAAATATTTGATTCCTCTTAACATTTTAAGTATAATTTCAAAATATTTACAATAATATCATTTTTGACGCACAGAATAGTAAGAGATTTAATTGGGAGATATGAGAAGACATTGCTTGTGATGACCGGACAACCAGTCCTTCTTCTGGCACTCATCGCCGCAATAATATCTGAGACAACAGTAAAACTTTGCCAACTCTAAGAATAGTAAGAGATTTAATTGGGAGATATGAGAAGACATTGCTTGTGATGACCGGACAACCAGTCCTTCTTCTGGCACTCATCGCCGCAATAATATCTGAGACAACAGTAAAACTTTGCCAACTCTTTGCAAACCACACTGGTCAAGAACGGAAACCAAAGCAGGTGAAGAACTCGGCAGACATGAGACCAGAGCTGGTGGTCAAAGAAGTCGCGAAATTAGACAACAAACAATATCATTAGTTACTCATAATCAAAGAGAAAGTTAACATTCATTGAGATCTCCGGCTCTTTAATTGCCATCAATTCGTTAAACTTTGTCTGAAAACTATGTGAATAGTCCTCAAAGTCTTCGCCAAAATAATTGGCCGACTGTTTGGCATCTGTTTTGCAACGCTTTGAATGCATTTCAGTAGTCATTGAATTCACTGTTAAAAACAAAACAAAAAACCATTAAACAAGTGAATCAATCAAACATTAAACAAAACATACAATTTTGTGGTGATATCTGATTGTGAATCGGCGGCCGATAATTGGTGTCCGCCTTCTCGGGACTATTCATCGGCACTTTGGGATCAGTTGATTGCAGATCAGTATTATTGTTGACAACAACTGGTTGTGAACTTTGAGAGTGTTGTGACTGTTGTTGTGAGGCATCCGTTGTATTATCGCACGTTTGGCTGACATCTGGTGCACCAAAACTAGTATCCATTTCTTCGTCAATCAAATCAATTTCTTGGATCACATGATTGACGTCGGGTTTGTCTACTGAAGGGCTGCCGATGTCTTTGTTTTGGTTTATAGCCATTAGTCGTCCCGAACGACGTTTGTCTTTGGCATCCGACGGCATCTCGACCTCTGGCTTCTCGTCAGTAGTCTTAGAAGGAGTTGTCATTTGAGAGATATTATCGCTTATAATAGCGATATCTCGTGAATCAACCGCTTCTTTGTTAATACTGTCGACCATCTTATCACTCGATGTCGACGGCGTCTCCAGAATGCTCTTGGGTTTAGGCTTACGACCTCTTCGGCCTTTCCTCACAACCGTTTCAATGGTTTCGTCAAATGACATGTCAGTCGTATCAGTGATGTCTTCGACCGCTGCAGTCGCCGGTAGATTCATTTTTGCCAACAATTCCTCGTGTTTTCGCAACATTTGCATCGATTTGACTAAATTCTTGTTACTCTCGACAGAACTTCTAATATCGGAATCATTAATACTGAGGATATCCTTCGGTTTGACCTCCATTTTGGTTAAGTGGGCGTCAAAGTAACGGACAAACACTTTATTGCCGGTCTTTTCGATCACTTTTGCCGGATATATGGGAAACGACTTGAGTTTGACGAACACGAGCTCATGCGGCGGATCGCAGGGCCGACAGAACCAGTTCTTGTCGTACGCCTGAAAAACCTTATCGTTAAACATCTCATAGCAATGATAACATCGGCGCAATTCCTCGACTTCGTTGACCAATAAAAATCTTAAATCAGCGAAATTGCTGTATATTTGCGAGAAATTTGTTGCATTAATGTGTAAATTATGCATATATACGAAGAAGTCGTCCTCAAACTTAGCCACACTTTTGTATTCATTTCTTTTGACCGATTCTCTCATTAGCGACAAATCCATTGTTTTGTAAATGAAAGCCGAATTGTTTTTATCCATATTAATGGTCAGATTCTTTAATTTGTCCTTCAATTTGGTGTCGAGAAAGTCGAGCAGAAAACCAATCAATTTGTTCACTTTGTTTTGGTCCACCACTTGGGACCCGATGGGTGTCATCACGTGTCCGTCGGTCTCCCATTCGTTAACACGTTTGCAATACAAACAGTTGTATTTTTCGCAGTCTTCGGCGACANGTTGGCTCCGTTTGTCCACAAGAATATCGCAGTCGAAGCAAAACCAGTCGTGACTCAAATCCAATTCTTCGCGCCGTCGCGAGACATATCTTAAGACATCAAACCATTCAATTAGTACACAAATGGATGGATCAGTTTGGGTGACACACGCTATACCTGATTCTGCCGGTGGTCTCGTCTTTCTTGGGGTAAATGAATCCGTAATTGACGGCGATTTCAAAGCACAAGTCGATGGCCTTCTCTCCGATGTAATCAAACATTTCCGTCACTTTTGTGATCACCACATGTTTGGCGTCCGTCTCGTGCGGCCATTGGTTGATGTCTTTGAGACAATCGTTGACCACAAACATCAGTTTGAAGAGATCGTTGGGTTCGCCCAACACGTGCTCAATCTGTGCGCCCAAACCCTTATCGGCGCTCTTAGACCCTGACTTGGCTTTGGATCCGCTCTTTGGCTTTGAGGTAGACATCGCTTCTTCGGCGCTCAAAACAGACACTCAATTGAGGACTGAATAGGAAATG
>CAJPIZ010003314.1:0-11992 GCA_905368565.1 Medioppia subpectinata
GGAGACGCGAACGTCACGATCGGTGTCTGCAATGATTGTGCGAACGCGTGGTTAAAACGATTCGGACTCATTGGCAGACCAGTGATCGGCGGAGGTTTGGGCTTGAATTTGGTCAACGATTTGGGCATTTGTGCCGACTTTGCAGCGCTGGACGTGAGGTTGACGGGCGAACAGCCGTGCGATGACGTCGAGCTCTCGGCCGACGCGGGCGACGAAGTGGTCGAGCGGTTGGAGGGCGACGGCGATCGAGACGACGGTCGCGGCGCTGACAGCGGTCGCAGCGCTTTCAGCCGTTTGTTTGTGTTAGCGCTGACTGACGTCGAGTCGCTGTCGGCGCTGCCCTCGGAGTCGCAGATGGACTCCGAGTCCTCATTACTTCTCTTCTTAATATTACTTATATTCTTATTGTTTGTATTATTAATACAGTTATTGATTGAGTTATTAGTGGCGCTGTTGTTATGGGATCCGGTCTTACAGGACAGGTCCGTCGGCTCCATCGAGTGATGGATGTGGTTGTTGTGTGCGTTGATATGCTGTTGGAGGTGATGGTTGGGCGCCAACAGACTTGTGCCCAGATTGGCGGCTGAGGTGATGGTGGGCTTGTGGTCGACGGCCACTACAGCGCCGTTTGCCATACTCTCCATCTTCTGGTGAAACGACACGCGATTCTCCATTTTGATGATCTCAGGGAAGGCGACGAATCGGTAGACAAACTTCTGTCCCAACACTTTCTTAATGATATTCTTGTCGTAATAATACCTCAACGCTCGGCTCAGTTTGTCGTAATTCATATTATGCTTATTCTTCCGCAGACCCCACAGTCGCGCCACCTCTTCAGCCGACACCAGTTTGAACTCACCGTCATTGTTGGTCCACGTGATTATGTTTTTGTACTAAGCATGGTCAAATAATAGACAATTTTGTTAATGAATATAATTTATATTGCAAATTGCATGCATTTGTGGCATTTCACTGAAATGCGCTCATATGGGCACTAATTTACCTGATTATTCAACAATAGCTCCAACAAGAATTGCCATAATGTTATGTTAGTCTCCATTCCTATGCAAAAGTGGGCAAAAAATATGGGTTTAGTTATTATTAACAAAAAGCGTATATAAGTGTCGGTCATATCATAACAATATAATACTGTAATAATAATTCACTGCTTATTGTTAGGGAACGGAAACTAAAAGATAATAGATATGAATTGGGACTGAGAATAGATATAATGTATGCATTGACTCGACTATGAGAGCCAATGCCAGTAAATAACAGCAAATAATAAATTAGTTGCAAAATATATAACTATTTTTTTCACTAAATTATACTAATGTCTAGTGATTTGGCAAACAGTTCTGGAGAGAGAGAGAGAGAGAGAGAGAGAGAGAGAGAGACCCTCATTCCCGGACTCTCTATTCATCGACCCTTATAAGAAACTTGAGACCAAAAAACGGTTTGTAATTATAATAACTAAAAAATCTGTCGTTTTTTAGTCGATAGACTGGGGTTTCGATGGGTTTTGTCGATCGAAATGACAAATATATTCATTATATTTATAGAAATAGATTTTTAATTAATTTTTTAAACAAAAAGAAATGAAAATGTCTTCAAAATAAATTAAATAAGTATTAAATAAGTAATACATTAAGAATTGTATGAAATTGCATGAGTAATACTTATGCAGAAATTTTTAAATATCTTATCGAAATCAACACATTATGCGAGAAGAGAGAGAGAGAAGTGATTTTGAAGTGTTATATAAAAATAACAAGCGTTTCGTTTTAGAGGAAGTTTTCATAAAATATAAGCACTTATTTATCTCTCGCTTATTATAAGAGAGAGAGAGAGAGAGAGAGAGAGAGAGAGAGAGCTGCCAAAAAAGGGGCAAATCCTACACATAATTATTATTAATATATTACAGGCAATGAAAATTGTAGTAATATTAGTGCCTCTCTATCTCTATCTATCAAAATAAATGTTTAGTGAACGGGATGTTAATCTTAACAATTTAAATGAACATATCGTTCATTCAAAACAGGAATAAATCGCTAAATAGTGTATCAATTGGAAGAGGAAATCCGCTTTTCAGTCGTTTGTACTCTAATTTTTTTAATATCAAGTATTTTATATATTATAACACATAGTGTTAGGAACTAAACCACAAAACGCACTCAAATACACACTTATATTTACAGACAATTTTAAATAAATTAAATAATTTAAAAAACCTTTTCTAAATCAATAAAACATTCACAGAAGTTATTGAAAACTAGAAGTCAATTAAAATATGACTGCATATAAAATAGTTGGCATTAGTTTAGTAAACAATTTAGCGATTTTGTAGACATTTTGCACATAAAAAAATTCCAAGACTTTTGACAGAATAAATTTGTTTGACTTTTATGGCTATATTAAGCAAAAGAATTGCAAAGTCGAGAGACAAACACTACGGGTAGAAATAAAATGTGCTAAACAAACAATAATGTCAGTCGAATACAAACCACACAATACTAATCATATGAGAGAAACGTATTATTAAAGACATGAATACATTATAATATGGTTTTATAAGGAAAATCGGAACATAAGCCGATTTTTCTACTAAACAACAAATAAAGCATTAAATATTATGGAGAAAAATGAGTAATGATATGGCAATGGGTAGAGCGATAGGTATGATATGTATGCCTTGACTGAGGGATTGGGGGGATTGGGATGGGATGGCAGCGATGGTGACCTACTTCCAGGCAGGAGACTGTCAATGTATCCGATACTCGGAGGTATCGAATGGTGATCGCCATGAAGTTGTTGTCGAAATAAAGGATAAAATGCCATTTAAATCAAGTATAATATGTTCGGTGTTTTGCCAGTGGTTTCGAGTTTGAAGTCCACACAAACACAGGTTTTTAGGGCTCTCTATCGCACAATCAATTATAAAAACTATAAACTTATTTCTCGCTCCCAAACGATTGTGGTGTCGATCATAAAGACTGAGAGCAAAATTCAGTGGCAATCGAGAGATGAATTGAATAATAAGCGAGAGATAAATAAGTGCTTATATTTTATGAAAACTTCCTCTAAAACGAAACGCTTGTTATTTTTATATAACACTTCAAAATCACTTCTCTCTCACTCTTCAAAGTTTTAAGTTTTTTGCAAAATTGCAGTACATTTTGCGTTCATAACAGTGTTTATGTATAATATTCTTGAGATATACGCGGATATATTTAATGAGAGAAACACATTAAACGTATTGAATATTTAATGTATGGATAAAAGCTCTGCAAAAATATATTTATCGCACGAAACTTCCTTTTGATGCAAAAGTTTTGAGTTCTGAAAAAACAAACAAATTTTTTTGTCTATCGTTTTGTTCGTTCAATTCTATGCAAACTTGATATTCACTTGATTTGCAAAATACACACAAAACAGATACTAATGAGAGAATAATTTTCACAAAATTATATTCATATCTTTGAAGAAGAAGTTGTTTTACAGTTAAGGATACCGTAGTTTTGAAGCACCGGTACTATTAGCGTAAAGTCAATAAAATAGTCATTTTAGTGCCCTTTTTGTGTTGCAATAAATATCACACAAAACACATTAATAATTGTTTATTATAAGAACCGATTTATTATTACAAATATATAAAAATTAGTTATTATATATAAATCTCGATAAAACGATATCGCAAATTGTGATTAAAACAGTTACCAACACAACAATAACACACCACTACTACTGCTATATTTAATGACAAAAATATATGACTCTTTCTTAGCTGTGAATCTTTGAATAATGAATACAAGAATCGGTTAACAAAATCATATATACATTAAAAATGCAGTTTTAGAGGAGAAATCTATTTTCAATCAAACAAATTCATTGTCAAACACACACCAAATGCTGGCGATTAGTGTTTAGTAGAGGGGATGGAGTGAAAGAGTCAGTCACTCACTAATACTTTAACGGTTATAAGAAAAGAGACACAAATGTGTTTTGTGTATGAATTTAGTTATAGTGAAGTACAGTATATAATACAGTACTTGCGCTTATGTATGTATGTGTGTCTGTATAGTGAACTGCACGGCACAGATCACAATTAGGTCTCTATCTCTCACTCCATACACACATAATCTTTCACTCATTTGTTGTCGAGAGCGAGAAAAAGACAATTAATTAAAATCTTATCGTTTGGCAAAATTCTCGGTCATCACTCCATCCACTCTTGTTTTGAAGGTCTTTGATCGGAAAAAGTATAGTCAGTGCACACAACGAGGGGGAGTGCGGGAGTGGGGGCACGACTCACACCCGGACGGCTGGCGGGGGAACGCCAGGCACTGACTCAGGCGAAGACATAACACTACTTCTTGTCTTCTTGTCGTTTTGGGTTTCGATTGAATGCATTTCTATAACTTTGTCCCCAAACAGTGCCCAACAGTACAGTATATGTGTGTATATATGCGGTACACAGTTATAGAGGACAAGCCGTCTTACTTACCTCGAATTAGTCGACCGTACGATACCTATGGCACCTGTGCTGCTGATCACACCTGTGCTCATACATACAGTACACACCAGTGCCTCACTTATTATATCAGAGGGAAAAGAAATGTTCAGAGAAAACAAACGACAACTACTTCTATGACAACAGCCATACATGAGAGCCGTGTATTAATTGCATACCTGAGCGCCACTCTAAATACATTGCATGCATTTTTGGTGGTTATGTGTCGCTTGACTGATGGGGGGATTGACAGGAGTGTCGGAGTCAGCGATTAAAAGACAAGAACGGGTTTTCCGACCAACCGGTGAATTGACGACAGGAGAGAGAGAGAGAGAGAGAGAGAGAGAGAGAGAGAGAGAGAGAGAGAGANGAGAGAGAGAGAGAGAGAGAGAGAGAGAGAGAGAGACTGAAAGACAATGACATTGACAGGCCTACTGACACACTTTTATGGCAAAATAGTAGTTCCAATGCCTACCTGTGCTCTTCTCGAAACCCTTTATTACACACAAAAGACTAATCATTGCTTTTAAAGGAGAAGATTCTCTCTTTTGCCCGAATTATTCATTCGATCGGAACTATAGTTATAATGTATTGAGAAGTAAAAGAGTTTTTGTTTTGTATTGTACTGTATTTGATGTCAAAATTACAGTTATATTGTAATCTTTTTCTCAAAAACTCTTTTTTTCATTTGTGTCTCATTTTTCACACAAAAGGCATATCTTTTATATTCTTCTCATCAAAACTCATAACACATGCAGTGATTGTTTTTCTCTTCGTTTTTTAATCATATTTCATTACATAATCGTTTGTATGTATTAATTGGTTCGCGGATTGTCTGCAAAAATGAATGCTATTGTGAAAGGAATACCCCATAAGATAATGGGAGGTAAGGCATAGGCAATGAACTTAACGCTCATTTGGACACAAACCTCGAAAACACATTCAATACAAAACCCGGTCTCTCGAAGACTGTCGAGAGAAGCACTCATTTGACACTTTATGTCCGCTTTTTAGATCTGATAACAGTATTCTTCGTATTAATTCAAACAACTATTCACTTGTTATTGTGTAATACACTTCAATATCGGGGCCTTTCATACCTGTGCTCACAGGCATACCATACCTAACATACAAACCACTCCAACACTCAAATTAAGGCCAAAATCCTATTTACTGTTGAATTAGTTTTTTATGCAATTTAATTATTTCTCTCACAAATATTTCTCTGCAAATCTACACATCCCTCACATCCCTGTTGTCTCGCTGTGTCTTAAATGTCATCTCCTTTTCATATGATAGCCTCTCGTATAATAATTATGTGAATAGTTTTTGTGAGCATTAATTGTGCCAATCGTTGCGACAAATCAAAGGCACTGACATATCAAACATATCCTCAAACATAATACTATCCATCAATTCATTTACTTTTATATACAAATAATGCGATCAAATGTAACGGAAATTTGAAATTAAATACTCGCCATAAATATCAGAATATTTAAAACTAATGCTGTATTTATTATCGTGTATTAGTTTTGCCGGATTTTTCAACATTTTCGGCATTACTTTAAACTTAAGATTGATATATTTGTAACTAAACTATACTACAGTCAAACGCGTATACAAATCGGTAAACAAACATTGCTTTGACTTTTATTACCATCAATAATGTCGTTTAATTAGGAAAAGAAAAAGTTTTAAAAATATAATAATGATTATCGCAACTATTTTATAGATGTATAACATTAACTGAATAGAAAACTTTTTATAATTCTTTTACTCAATAATTTTAATCAATTAAACCTTTATACATATAACCCTTATGATATAACCCATCATTAATTATAAAATGAGATTCAATTTTAACCAAATGTGAAATATATTTTTATATTTTGTATCAATTGCTCTCAAATATATTAAACGCCAGAATATAAACATTGATAATAAATGAGAGGATTTTGTATGTCTATAATGTATAATGAGTGCCAATTTCTTAAAAAACAAAGTATAAGAGTTTGGCTAATAGAGTGGGACTATAATTACAAACGTTTAACATTATAAAAGGGAAGACATAATTCATTACCACCGAAGACTTTCCCGTCCGACAGAGCACTGCATTTTCACTTCAAACTCAACGCCAGAATATGCATAAGAAAATGAATTGAGAGAAAGAAAAACCAGTGAAGAAAAATAGTGGTACACAAGCAATGGACCGACAATTGTGAGCAATTGTTGCTTCAAAATAGTTATACGAGTTAGTAGTGAGTAGTAGTGAACGATCAAATGTAACGGAAATTTGAAATTAAATACTCGCCATAAATATCAGAATATTTAAAACTAATGCTGTATTTATTATCGTGTATTAGTTTTGCCGGATTTTTCAACATTTTCGGCATTACTTTAGACTTAAGATTGATATATTTGTAACGAAACTATACTATCAATTGCTCTCAAATATATTAAACGCCAGAATATAAACATTGATAATAAATGAGAGGATTTTGTATGTCTATAGTGTATAATGAGTGCCAATTTCTTAAAAAACAAAGTATAAGAGAGTAGGACTAATAGAGTGGGACTATAATTACAAACGTTTAACATTATAAAAGGGAAGACATAATTCATTACCACCGAAGACTTTCCCGTCCGACAGAGCACTGCATTTTCAATTCAAACTCAACGGCAGAATATGTATAAGAAAATGAATTGAGAGAAAGAAAAACCAGTGAAGAAAAATAGTGGTACACAAGCAATGGACCGACAATTGTGAGCAATTGTTGCTTCAAAATAGTTATACGAGTTAGTAGTGAGTAGTAGTGAAACGGAAGCAGTCATTAAAAGTGATCATTTTCTCTGTCTCTTTCACTCATCTCACGGCTCACTCATGGGTCCCAAACCGACCGACCGGTGCTCTCACTGTATAAACCAAGTGGTTGTCCTATTGTTGAGTGAATGGTTAATACAAACCACAGGATATATGCATTAATGAACACCACTTATAGCCCTCTAAAAAAACGAGAATACAATTTAAGCCAACAGTATATTTAACAACAAAATAATCACAATAACAATACGATGGCTCTCTATCTGCTAATTCTCTTGTCTATTCCTGTCATCTCTCTCTCTCTCTCTCTCTCTCTCTCTCTCTCTCACTCACTCACTCACTCCTCACTCACTCTCCTCTCCCTAACCATCAATGCATTTGATTTTTAAATTTCAAATTTCCTGTCTATTTGTTTGACTGTAAATAAATTGTATGAGCCAAAGATTGTAATTGCGAACAAAACATACGACACCATGAGTTGGATGTGTCGGCTCTTTAAATAGGGTAACGTTTTGTGTAAAATGCAAACAAATGCACACTTTATTATAGAAAAGTTTACATAGATTTTTTTGTTGGTAATTAATTTGCATTTAATGTGTGTATAAAAGTCTAAAAACGGTATATTTCATAGACATATCACAGACTGAATAAGAATCTAATAATTTGCTCATAAAATATACGAATTATATAAACAAACAATTTTTATAATTATTTTTGCAGTCATTCACCAAAATTCAGAAATGGTTTGCAATAATAATATTTTTGTTGTTTGTATGTTATAAAGCTCTCACCCCTTCAACACTACATAATACAAGTCCTCATTTAATGGCCACAGGAATACAAATAATAAAAACCTCTGTTTTTCCCTAATATCAGGAAGAATTTGGTGTTTAAAAAATGGTATTTTAATTAATCTGTTTTCATCTAACATATGGAGACATAGAATGGCAACCAATGACTGAATAATATTTTTGCTGAATATTTAGGTAGAAATACAATACACACACTCTTTGCACAAGTTTTTTGGTTCCCTTTAATGATAATAAAAGAGCAGAATTTTCCTCAAACTTTATGCCATTCATTGGATGGCAATCAATGCCAACCATTACTTACGAGAGATGTATACAAAAATCAAGTAAATTAAGGATTATATCATAAATTTTGTGCCACTATTTGAATGTAACTTATAATTCATGAATAGTAGTTCACACCATAAATATATGTATACCAGTGTTCAGTGTTTCGCCCAATTATTGCACAAATTATTTATTTATTTATTTATTCTCTCTCTCTCTCTCTCTCTCTCTCTCTCTCTCTCTCTCTTACATAAGATTAAGGACAAGTACTGTAAGTGACTCTCAAAGGTTAACATCAAAAATCACGATTCAATGAATACAATTATAAAGACACGAAACTCGCAGTCAATTTGAAAGCCGAGAGAAAAAACTAAATTATATTAAAAGGATGAGAAGAAATGTCACCCAATTCTTGCAGTTTATACATAAGAAACATATGCAACACATTATACAGTAAGAAAAAAAATAAAAGTAATAAACTCTTGGCTTAAAACTTATGGTTTGCTTTGAGAATAAAAGATTTTTGTGATTAACATTCAAAACCAATTCATATGAATATTCACTGCATTTATTAGGAATTTAGTACAACATATGCAGGCGTTTTGTATGGTATATATTGTTTGCGTACAAAAGTTATCATAAAATACCTGTACTTCAGGTGTAAAAGATATTATTGATGTCATCAAAAAATATTACTGTTTTTTAATTAATTTTTTAAATCCTGGAATTTTAGAGATAATAATTCGCTTTCTGTTTATTGATTTGCAGTCAAATATATTATTAATACAGTATTAGAATATATTCCCAAAAATATATTCACATATTCTTCACTCCCAAACCCTAATAACACTAATTAATGATAATTACCTCTAGAAGTGAATGAATGGTCCATATCTTAACGATCGGCAGAGAAACGGTTTTTATTGTATTGTTTTTTCTTTTCTCTCTTTTATTTTGTTGTGTAAATTGTGTTATAATTATGAATAAATCAAAAGAGATCGTTGAATGAATGCAAATACAGTTCACCCAATAATATGAATCTGCAATAAATGGAAATAAGAAATAAAATAATCATAACTAAAATGTTTACTTCAAAAAATAATTCATTACATGTTTTTCAAACAGTCATTGCATTGTATTGTATGCATAAATATTGAGAGTATGTATTATAGAGATATAGTCAGCATTTAATTTATTAAAACCAGCGATACATTTGAGTTTTGCAACAGTTTTTTATTTCTTTTATACGGTGTATATAATGAAGAATAAAAATTATATTAAATATCTAATCATTGCATCAAATCTTAGTTCAAATCTTAATATTAGTTGAATTGAGAAAAGGACAGGAATTTAAGACTTTTCTATCTCTTGTATAACTGATGCAAACATTGGTTTGCAATGCATTGCCATTCGTTCAGTGACTGAAAAATACCAATAAAAACAATTTATGCCTCAATTATGTCGAAAAGAAAACTTATTCTCAAATTATGTTTAGGTTTTGCAGAAATACCTTTCCTTATAATACACTGCAAGTGGTTATGCAGTTATAAAGAGACAAACCATTGTATCGGCTCTTGTCTCACATTTTTGCATATTATTCTCTGCCATCAATTACTGCTCAAAGGAATTTCGAGAGAGAGAGAGAGAGAGAGAGAGAAGTAAATTAATTACGAATGTCCGGATCGTATTATTATTATTATCTATATTTTATTTCTTATTTCCATTTATTGCAGATTCATATTATTGGGTGAACTGTATTTGCATTCATTCAACGATCTCTTTTGATTTATTCATAATTATAACACAATTTACACAACAAAATAAAAGAGAGAGAGAGAGAGAGAGAGAGAAGTAAATTAATTACGAATGTCCGGATCGTATTATTATTATTATCTATTGAAGAGATAATATGGTGGAAAGGCTCCCAAACCCTAACCCCTATGCAATGGTGCAAACTATAGTCACCGATATGGCCGCTGGCAATGATCATCAATGCACTGGCGCTTCAGGACAAGTGAGTGGTGTTTGAGTGGTTTGTATGGCTGGAGAGCCCGGGAATGTGAGGTGAAGGACAGGCCCTTTACCACCAAATGGCAGAAAGAGTACAACAAGAATGTGTGCTCACTCTTCAAATGCAATCAATGGTGACTCCAATGCTATTAATATAATACACGTCTTAAGACAGTGAGAAAGAGATGTCTACAAAATGCCATTTGCATTACACATGCAATTAATATATACATCGATATAAACAGAAACACAACTCTAAGGATTCCGTAGCAAAAGGAAAGGCAGTCTCTCTCTCTCAGTCCCCATCATTTGATTTAATAGTGTTTAACATAAAAAATAAAATTTTCTGTTTATTTATACGATATATAAGACAAGTGAAAAAAAACTCCAAATTCAGTGTTTTATTCAGTTGTATATAAATATGTTGGAGAGTTGTTTGAGAGGACTGGAAGTCCCGGCGACCGGTTCTACCAGAAACTGGTGAACACATTTCAAATAGTGGCTAAAAAAAGTGCTTTTAAAACACATCTAATTGTAATGGTTTTGGTTTTGCGAGGAATTTGTTGCCATCAAACAAAATAAAGACTGACTGACGGCCTCGCCGTACGTCCTTCGGCTTCCGGATGCGATGCGATCCCGCATTTCTAGTCTCTCTCCCGACCCCCCTATACAACAGCCAGTCCTCTATCACTGCAACACAACTCCAACTATAAAACCACTAAATATATTGTACTTATCATTAAATGAGCAAAAAGTACACAAAAATAAGATATACGTTATGAAAGAAACTCATCTGAAATTTATACAGATATTTATTATTTAGTAATTCCCTTAATATTTAACACCAAAATTTGAAAGAGATTTTAATTACAACATTAAATGCATTTCCATTTGGTCTTTACCTTAAATTTGTGTTTCGTCGCAAATATTCCTTTAAAATATAATTATTAAACAATAATTTCCCGTAAAATACACTGAAATGCATTACAAAGACTAAAAGGATTTCCAGAGGAATAAAAATAATAGTAATATAATGTGAACTAAAATCCGATTTTATAACAAATTTTCCTCTTTTCCAAGAGTTTATGCATTTTTTTATTTTCTTTCTTTTCAATCAAAAACTTCTATTCAATGCTAAAACACTTTGTTTTGTGCGTTTGTTGTATAACACAAATCTTGTGCTCATAATTATATATTTTATATAATATTATATCTTATAATATAAGCGAATAACTAGTTTTTTAATGCATTGTTTAAATCCCAGAAATTATGCCAAAAATGAAATGACAAAAAATAATGATAATAAATGTATATATTCTTGAAATGTATGTATATTATAATAGAGAATATTTATATCGATTCTGTTAACAAACCAATGATTTAGCTCTTATTTAATGCAAAATATTTTGTAAAGTTATGCCTAAACTATGTATTCATTAATTTAAGGAAATAATAGACAAACACATAAGGAATGTATTTCGTGTCAAATGTGTGTGTGTTTGAGGGGAGAGAGAGAGAGAGAGAGAGAGAGAGAAGTAAATTAATTACGAATGTCCGGATCGTATTATTATT
>CAJPIZ010003316.1:0-10782 GCA_905368565.1 Medioppia subpectinata
AGAGAGAGAGAGAGAGAGAGGGAGAGAGAGAATATTTACATTGTTTGATTATCCATTATATTACAATTAATAACACTTTATGTACAAAACATAAAATATAATTTTAATCCTTTTTACATTAAAACATTTATGTAAAATTAAACATAATACTCTAGTTAGCAAATTATATTTATCTATTTCCCTATAACCTGATTAAACTAATTTAAAATTAAAAACAATTTGTTATCATATAAAATTATTATTTAATTTTAATAGTATTGGAACATTTATAAAGACCATTGGTGTAAGCGCCATAATTGGCCTGGTGGTTTATTACATCGCGCGATTCTACGCTAAACGATATAACTACCCGCCTGGTCCCATACCATTGCCACTTATTGGCAATGTACTTAGTAAGTATAACTTATCTAGCCTACACGCATTAAATATTTGGTATGTTTTCATACTTTAAACATTAAACATTTTAAAATGTATATTAAAGTAATTTAAAATAAATATAAACTTTTCTATTTCACCTTAAATAATTAAACTTATAGTGTTTCGAAATTACACAACTCATTGGAATGAGGAGATTGTAAAACTGAGCAAGATCTATGGCCCGGTGTTTACCCTATGGATCGGTCCCTTACCATTCGTGTTTATATGCGATCTGGATTTGGCCAGGGAGGCTTTCAATAAAAGTGAATTTACTGGTCGACCAACATCACAATTAGGTAAAAGAATAATTATAAATAATAAACAATGCGTCAAGGTCAATTGCCAGCATCATGTGCATAATCAATATTAATATTAGAAGTATATCGTTAATCAAAACTAAATGATAGTTATTAAATTTAATTTATGCGATATTTTACATTTCTATTTTATGTATCATTAAAATTTATACAAGCTTTATAGAACAATTAAATGATTTAACTGATTTATCAAAATAGTATTTTTATACTATTAGAGAATCAAATAAAATAATAATAATTTTTTGATAGGTTTAACGATAAGACAGCACTTCTAATGCAATAGTCAATGATGTTTAAAATGATTTCGTGAAAATTACATTTGATTTATGAACAGGGTAGACAATATTAAAGCCATGTAAAGTTAATATACCTTTACGGATTTTACGTGGTATTGCAAAAGTTAATTGTTTGACAATATTTTACAAATAATAATGACAACAAAAATTGTTGCAATGTTGTCCAAAATCAATAAGTTAATTAGCATCTTGTTTGAAACGCAATCTTTTTATAATAGTGTATAACTGTAACAATATTTATAAATTTAAAAATAATTAATTTCATTATAAAATAAAAACAATTTATGGTTGATTTCTGTTTAATAATTCTACAATTTTACTTTATAATTAGTAACAATAATACAATTAAATTGCTATCTTATGTAAGAACTGTATAAATTTAAACTCAGTTATTTATTTCCCATAGTAAGTAAAAAAGTTATTAAAAATTATTTATTTAATTTATATTTATAATTAAATTAGTGTTGAACACTTAAATAATTTAATTGGTAAATATATTATTTATGTGATTGCAAAATATAGCAACATTAAATTATAAATTATCCACTGTTGCTACATAAATTAAATGTCTATAAAATAATTGTTAATTTTACCAGGAAGCATATTTTCAAATGAAAAACATAGAGCTGTTATTTTTGATGATTACGGCCACAGTTGGGAAAGTTTACGCCGGATATCGCACACCACTATACGGTATTATAGAATCAAATATAATCTAACACAAAAACTTATTAATTATAATATATTGATGATGCATTAAAAATGTTTATATTTTTAAATGTTAATTATATTAAATTATTACAATAAACAAAATACAATGATACATTATTATAACAAACATATCTACCATATTATAACCGAATTAATCTAACATATTATCCAACATTTTATTTTTATATTATATAACAGCAAATACTCCAAAACACAGGCATTGTCTGAAGTGGTGGCCAAAAACGTAAGCGAAATAATTGACAAAATAGTCGCCACCGAAGGCATCGGTAAACCATTTCGACCCAAACTATACGTTTACAATATGTTTGCAAATATCTTGGGATCAATTGTTTTTAGTCAAAAGTATTGTTTGTTTTAATAAATAATATATTAAATATTGAATAATAGATTAATATAAAAAATTTGCTTTGATTACAGATTTGACATTGAGCAACCTGAATTGAAAAAATTTAAATACGTCACCACAGACTTTCAAACAGACTTGGGTAACTCATTGTTCTTATACGAGTTCATACCAGTGCTGCGCTATTTTATGGCCAATCCATTGATTAAATACAAACAATATTTCGATGAAGTGATGAATTATTCGCGTTATATATACCAAAAACACGACAAAACATATGACAGCAAAAATTTGCGCGATTTTTGTGATATACTTATCGCCGCTAAACACAAATCCATTGCTGAAGACAAACAGACTGCACCCTATTTTACCGATGATAACCTACCGGCTGTTTTAATTGAATTGTTTATGGGTAATATGGTTATAATGTTTTGACAAATCAATTAAGAGCATTTATATTTACATTACTAGCTGGCACCGAAACAACCCATACAACTTTCCAGTGGGCACTTTTAATCATGGCATATAAGCCTGAATATCAGGATAAGTTGCGCGCAGAGATTAGCCGTGAGATCGGCGATCGGGTGCCAGTGGTTGAGGACAAGTCACGGCTCAACTATTCGCTGGCCTTTCTATCAGAAATTTTGCGGCACAAGAATCCGCTACCGATTGGTGTATTTCATAAGGCATTAGTAGATAGCAAAATAGGTATGTGTATTAATTTAATTTAATTTAAAAATACGATTAACAATATTGATTTAAATAGGTGAACATCCCGTGGCCAAAAACACCCAGATAGTGTTGCACCAGGGGGCAATTATGAAAGATTCAAAACATTGGAACAATCCAGACAAATTCGAGCCAGAACGATTTCTTGACGAGCATGGTCAATTTCTACAAACAAAACCCGCGGCTTATATGCCGTTCAGTTACGGTCGCCGCATATGTCCGGGTGAATCGCTGGCCATTAATGACCTATTTTTGGTCCTGGTTAGATTTATGCAATTAACCAGTGAGTATCGCATTGAGCTGCATAGCGAGCATGGTGATCCAACGCCAGATGTACTCGAACCGGACATTGTTAATTTGTGGTTACAATTTCCCAAACCATTTGACATTGTTTTTAAAGCAAAGTAACATAATGTCAACAAACATTTATAAACTACATGGCTAAAATTTAAAATGATTATTATAAATAATAAAACCAATACTTAATAATCTGTTTCATTTTATTATATAAATGCAGTGTTTTATTAATTTTTATATGGATCTTATATACATCAATACTTTTTGTAAAATATAATTTGAATAAAAGTTTTCTATTATCTAGTCATTCAACAAAACTCCGCCACTCTGTTTTTCTTATTACTCATAAACGAAATGAGCTAGATCAAATCTGTAAAGTGCATAATGAGGGTCCATATATCTAGTATTTTTGTACAAAAAATTATTGAAATTACGTGACTAGAACATAGAAATTTTTGGGTCATTTCCAAATGCCATGGTTTTAGCCCAGTTGAAAGGGGGGTCGGAAGGGGGCGGGTGTGCTATCTGGTAGAGGACATGTCAAAGTATATGATAGCAAAGTTTCATAAACATCGAGTAAATAGTCTTTCGTAACGAACAATATATTTAAGAAATTTGACATAATATTTGGACAAAAATAGCCCAATTTTGACCTTTTTATACTACATTTTGGTAGTTATAAAAATACAACTCCAGAACAACTTTTTCCCATAGACATAATTTTAATGAAATCATCAATTTCTCGTAGATGGCTGAACTAATCTTACTCAAATTTTGCTATCATATACTTTGACATGTCTTCTACCAGATAGCATACCCGCCCCTTTCCGACCCTCATTTCATCTGGGCTAAAACTATGGCATTTCGAAATGACCCAAAAATTTTTATGTTCTAGTCACGTGATTTCAAAAATTTTTTGTACAAAAATACTAGATATATAGACCATCATTATGCACTTTACAGATTTGATCTAGCTCATTTCGTTTAGGAGTAATAAGCAAAACAGAGTGGCGGAGTTTTGTTGAATGACTAGATAATATATGTATTGCATGTTTAAATTACTATTATAATTATTTATTTAAATTAATGTTTAATATCGATTATACTGTATTTTGTATCTAAATTTAGTATTGTAACTAAAAAACAAAATTTAATCAACTTTTGTTGCTTATATTTTGCTGGAGAGAGAGAGAGAGAGAGAGAGAGAGAGAATACTAGATATATAGACCATCATTATGCACTTTACAGATTTGATCTAGCTCATTTCGTTTAGGAGTAATAAGAAAAACAGAGTGGCGGAGTTTTGTTGAATGACTAGATAACTACAATATAATATCACACTCTATGGCATAGAGTCTATGCACTACAGAATATTCTGTACACTAAATGCTATAACAGTACAGTAACTGACATCTAGATTGTTTTCAGGTAAAATGATTGGAGCTTAAACATATTTGATTTAATAACCATGTTAATTTATTTAAATTATTATGATTAAATTACGTGCATTAACATTTAAGTATACAATCCCAAAATATATATCCATGGTAAGATAATACCAAGACCTAGATAAAAAAAAGCATACCTTTCACGTTATAATGAACAGCAATATATCAATGCAATCACTGTAAGGCACATAAACTGACGAACTTTATATCCGGACGTACTTTACTATCGAACCAAAGCCTATGCCACACATTGTGTGGTTCCCATAGCGACCGTCAATAACGTCCTGATATATCCTTTTCCTGTTTCTCTCTCACTATTGAAGACATCATAGAAAACGTGTCTTCACTTCAATTCACTGACCAATTGATCCCAAATAGTGGACAGTTTGCCGAAGACTCGCAGCGATGGGCGCTTATAAGTACATTCAGGAGATTTGGCGCCACAAGCAGTCGGATGTGATGCGCTTCCTCTTGAGGCTGAGGTGTTGGCAATACAGACAGTTGAATGTCATCCACCGCTGCCCCCGACCCACCCGTACAGAGAAGGCCAGACGTCTGGGATATCGGGCCAAACAGGGATTCGTTGTCTATCGGGTCCGCATCCGAAGAGGTGGCCGCAAGAAGCAGGTGCCCAAAGGTATGCCCACTTTTGTTGCCATGTGTTTTGTGATTGTGTTGTGATCTGATCCCTGTTTTTCGTTGTTGACCATTAGGTGCCACTTATGGTAAGCCGAAGAATCACGGCGTGAATGAGCTGAAGCCGCGCCGCAACCATCAGGCCATCGCCGAAGAGCGCGTCGGCCGTCGTGTGGCCAAAGCCCTACGCGTGTTGGGCTCCTATTGGGTGACACAGGACTCGTGTTTCAAATACTTCGAGGTATTTACGACCGCCTATACGTTAATAGTGACCACAACTGATCCATTTGTTGAACAATAGGTGATTTGCATCGACCCGTTCCACAAGGCTATCCGTCGCGACCCGAAGGTGAACTGGATCTGCGCGCCCACACAGAAACACCGTGAGCTCCGGGGGCTGACCAGTGCCGGCAAGAAGCACAGAGGACTCGGCGGACGCGGTCACGGCTACAGCAAAGTGATCGGCGGCTCCCGTCGGGCCAATTGGCGCCGAAGACAGATATTACAGTTGCGACGAAAGCGTTAAATCACTTGAGATATTAAGACATTGTTTTTGTGACCGATTTTTAAGATAATCTTTTCGTTTTTCGCAACTGTATTTCGGAATTAATTAATAAAATTATTAATTTTTCTCGTGATTTAATGTTTAGCTCTTATTTTGCGGTCATATTTGTAGACCTGATTTGTGTCTCAATCGATGAATAATGTCTTCAAATGGTGTTTGAAATTGAGATTCAGTTTTTGTTATAGATTTTGAGTTTTTATTTTAATTATTTTATAGTTATTTACACACATTTAAACTGAATTAATGTTTAATTATATATTTTAATACAAAATATAAACTAATTGTCTATAAAAAAAGAGAAAGTGACCACAAATACGAAATGAGCGATCGTTAGCCGCATATCTTAGCCTTAATGGTCTCGTATTCCGGTAGACTATCGGTGGGTCCGACGGCGGCCATCACTGGACTCTTGCCGACGATATACTTGCGGCAAACGTTGCGCACGATATCGGCGTTCACGGCGTCTATTCGGGCCTCCATTTCGGGCAATGGTATGCGTCGGCCGTAACACAGCATTTGGCGGCCGATGTCTTCGCAGACGGGCGTCGAGCCGTCCAACTGTAGCAACATATTGGTCTTCAGCAGATCCTTGGCTCGAGACACCTGTTCATCGGTCACTTCGTTACACAATTGGGACCACTGGTGACCCAAATGCCAGACAAACTCCTCCAGCGATTGCTTCTCCGCCACGAAATACACGCCCCAAAGACCGGTGTCTTTATAGCAGGTGTTGAACGCCTGAAAACTGTGGCATAGGTTGCGCTGCGCGGCCGACAGAGCCATATATGACGAACAGTTAGAGCCCGAGCCCTGCGACCGGTCCCACGAGCCGATGAGAGTGTTGGCCACCATTAGGCTAATGTTGTCCGCATTGGCCCAACCGACGGTCTCCAGAGCGATGGCCGCGTACGCCAATGGCATCGAGTGGTCATTCACTCTGATATCGCAGCCGACGAACGGACACGGCTTCAGCACCGACTCGTCCACCGACCCATCAATAGTGCCAAAGTGTTGTTCGCAAAGCGCGACCAACTGCTGGTGATCGACACCGCCAGCGCCGGCCAACACGAGCCGCGGCCCGCGATAGTGGCCACTGATATAGTCGATGAGGTCCTGGCGCTGAATCTGCTTGATATTCTCGGTGGGCCCCAGAATAGTCATACCCAACGGCGTGTACTTATAGGCCACGGAATGCAAGTGATCGAAGACCACTTCCTGAAGGTTGGTCTCCACCTCTTGCATCTCACGCAAGATCACCGACCGCTCCCTTTCGATCTCTTCGGCGCCGAAGCGCGAGTGTTGCAGAATATCGGCCAATATCTCCATCGCTTTGCCCACATCTCTGGACAGACACTTGGCGTAGTAGACGGTCTGCTCGCGGGAAGTATAGGCGTTCAGATGTGCGCCCATATTCTCGATCTCCAGCTCCAGAGCGGTCTGCGTTCGCGAAGCGGTTCCCTTGAAGGCCATGTGCTCCAGAAAGTGGGCGACACCGTTGGTCTCGTCTGTCTCGTACCGCGAGCCGGCGTCTATCCAGAAGCCCACAGTACACGTGGGTATACCCGAGTCTTCGGTGGCCACTCGGATGCCGTTCTTCAGCGTCGATACTTTGGTCTCCGGTATGTTTATGACGGGACGCGCGACCGCTGAGGCGGTTGTGGCCAACGATTGTCTCAGCGCTGGTCTCACGAGTGGTCTTCGGGGCCGGCCTCTATCCTACGGTAATGAGCACTCAACTGAAGACCGGTCTATAGCCGGCTGAGAATCGTGTGGCAAACTACTGTACTAACACACCTAACAGACTACATTAGTTGCGTTCTGTAACCCACATGTGAACAGCAATTACGTCCGCAGAGAGTCACCCAATGGATCAGTTTAACAATTGTTAAGATTATTGGCGCGTGGATTACCGGTTGACCGAAGACACGGATCAATCAATAGGTGATCATTAATGAGAAGTTGTGATGATTTTACGTTAATTTAAGACAATTAATCATTTGTCACACTCTTTGTGAACGACCCCTAACTCTCTCACTGTATCACATGTTTTGTCTGCAAAACAATAATAAAAACTTATTTTTTCGTTGACTTAAAGTTTTGGTCACCGATTGTCGGCCGAAGACATGCCGATCGAGACCAATGGCCACACCATCACCGATGAGCTGATCGACAAGTGTTACGCGATGGCAGAGACGGGTCTCCTCAGCGGCGAAGTGCCCGTCGGCTGTCTATTCATTCACTTTTCGACCGCCGAAGAATGCAATGCCGGACCACCGATGGAGACGATAGTGGCCTCGGCTCACAACCAAACCAACCGCAGCCGTAACGCCACCCGACACGCGGAGATGGAGTGCGTGGATCAGCTCGTGGACCGATACGGACCGGACCTGTCTGTGATTCACGCCGTGATGGCCGACATCACCGTATTGTTGACTCTGGAGCCGTGTCTGATGTGTGTCCGCGCGCTCCGACACCTGAGGCCACGACAGGTGCTGTTCGGCGCCCGTAATGACCGCTTCGGTGGCGATGAGTCCGTGTATAACGTGTCGACCAATGGGCTGATAGACGAGCCGCCCCTTCGCTGCCTTCAAGTCTTGGACAGCGATCGAGCGGTGGATCTGTTGCAGCGGTTCTACCGCCAGACCAATGAGTCGGCGCCGAAGCCGCACCGGAAGCGACTCAAGAAATCGTGAATTTTGTTTAACACAAGTTTTTTAAGACTATTTTTATGTATAACTCATTATTTATCGCAATTAAAGTTTTAATAGTAATTATATTTGTAAATAAAAATTAATATTATTATTCAATACATGTTATCATTATTTTGCATCTCATTTATAATTAAAATTACATTAATTGTTAATTAAAAACAATTACCAACATCAATTCGCCACCAGAATATTCCTGGTATAAACTTAACAATGTTACAAACGTAACGTAATTTGTGAACAGCGCCCACACATAACAGGATAAAAACGTATTGAAAATTGTGTTTTGTTTACAACAGTATATATTGTGTGACAAAAAAACCAATGCTTTATAATAGACACCAATCGTACCGATAATTGGCCGCAAAAGTCCGGCCAAACATTACGAGTAGTGCAACAAAACTCATTGACAACAACACTCGGCTATCGCAGCGTCCCATCGGGTGAGCGGTTCCCAAGAAGTGACCAGCGATGCCGCGAATCATGATAAAGGGTGGCGTTTGGCGCAACACCGAAGACGAGGTGCTGAAGGCGGCGGTCATGAAGTACGGGAAGAACCAGTGGTCGCGAATCGCTTCCGTTCTGCACCGAAAGTCGGCCAAACAGTGCAAAGCGCGATGGTTTGAATGGCTCGACCCGTCCATCAAGAAGACCGAGTGGTCGCGCGAAGAGGAGGAGAAGCTCATCAATTTGGTCCGTTTGATGCCCACTCAGTGGCGTACCATCGCGTCCATCGTCGGGCGCACGGCATCGCAATGTCTGGAGCACTACGAGCAGCTCCTGGATCAGGCCCAGCGCAAAGACGAAGACGGTGTGGCCGGTGGTAGCGGTTCCAGCGCCGCCGCGGCGGCTGACGATCCGCGCAAACTAAAGCCCGGAGAGATCGACCCGAACCCGGAGACCAAACCCGCGCGACCCGACCCTAAGGACATGGATGAGGACGAGCTGGAGATGTTGTCCGAAGCGCGCGCCCGTCTGGCCAACACTCAGGGCAAAAAAGCCAAACGCAAGGCCCGGGAGAAACAGCTGGAAGAGGCGCGACGACTGGCCAGCCTTCAGAAGCGTCGCGAACTCCGAATGGCCGGCATTAACGTCGGGCTCCGGTCGCTGAAGCGTCGCCGCGGTATTGACTACAACTCGGAGATACCGTTTGAAAAGCCAGTGCCCGCGGGCTTCTACGACACCAGCGAAGAGGCGTACGAACCCCAGGACCAGGACTTCCGTAAACTACGACAACAACAACTCGACGGTGAGCTCCGGTCGGAGAAGGAGGAGAAGGAGCGCAAGAAAGACAAACAAAAGCTGAAACAACGCAAAGAGAATGATTTGCCGAACTCGTTGGCCAACGCCGAAGAACCGACCAAAAAGCGGAGTAAACTCGTTTTGCCGGAGCCGCAGATCACGGACGCCGAGTTGGAACAAGTGGTCAAATTGGGTAAAGCGAGCGAATCGGCCAAAGAGACCGCCGAAGAGTCGGGCAATCGGGCCTCTGAAGCACTGCTGGCCGACTATTCCATAACAGCCGCGGCTAATGCGGCGGCCATTCGTACGCCCAAGTCGTCGGCGCTGAGTCGCGACACTATCCTAATGGAGGCCCAGAACCTGATGGCGTTGACCAATGTTGACACACCGCTGAAGGGCGGTCTCAACACACCGTTGCACGAGTTGGACCCGTCGATCGCCGGCGCCATCACTCCCGGCGGCACCGGTAAGACACCGCTATCGGTCACACCGAACAATATGATCGCCACACCCTTCCGGACGCCATCCGGCGGTGCGGACAGCAGTTTGGCTGCCACTCCGCGAACGCCCGGCTCTTCGGTTGGCGGTCAGACACCGTTGGCCACACCGTTGAGAGACAAGTTGGCCATCAATGCGGAAGAGGCGCTGGTCTTCGAGGGCGACGAGCGGTCGGCAAAACAGCAGCAAAAGGAGACGCGGGAAACGCTGCGCAAAGCGTTGTCCGCATTGCCGGCGCCGAAGAACGAGTACGAGATTGTGGTCAACGACGAGGAAGATATGGACGAGTCGGCCGACGCCGGCCTATCCGTCGAAGATCAGGCCGACCTCGACGACCAGCGCGAGCGGCGCCGACTGGAAGCGCTGGAAGAGGAGCGCCGACGGCAGTCGCAACCCGTGCAGCGAGAACTGCCCCGACCCGCAGATGTGAACAACTCTATACTGAGAACCGGCGCTCAAGCGACTGATCCCCAGATGTCGGCCATACAGCGGGCCGAAGAACTCATCAAAGAAGAGATGCTGGTTATGCTCCACTACGACGCCGTACACAACCC
>CAJPIZ010003317.1:0-11985 GCA_905368565.1 Medioppia subpectinata
TGATGATAACGACCGCACGATTCAAGTGTTGAATGGTTTGTCACTCTTATTGTGTGAATATTGTGTTGGATTTATTTGTTTTAATAAGAAAAATGATTATAAATCTGAGGTCTCTTTTTAGATAACGAATAACACACTCGACAAACACTTCACATTAAAAGCTGATAAAAATATTTTTAATGATATAAACTAATGATTAGTTATTAATCGTAATTGAAATAAATTTTTAAATATTTGCTGAATTATATCAATTGCTCTTAAGAGTGCATTTACTATAACTTTTAAAATATTATCTCAAATAGCTTATCAAGTTCTTGGCATAAGTATTATGGGTTACATTAAAAACATAAGCACCAAATTGTAGTTATAACTTAAATATTTACACATTATTTAATTGTTTATTTAAATTTGAAGTTTAAAAATATATGAATTACCAAAAATGTATACAAAAATTTAAAAAATTTCTAAATTTGTAAACTTTCTTTAATCAAATATTAATACATGTATTGTTTATTTCATATCAAATCGTTTCCAAATAAAATAAATAATTCATTTAATTAAAACAAATGTCAATATAATTAAAATATAAAATAATGACTGTTTATTTGATAATAATAACAAAATCAATAATAGATTTACTTATTTTGAACCAAATTCAATGATTTAGGCCTTGCATTGGATGGACCGGACTGTAAGATGCCGTCGTCTGTCACGAGTGTTACTCTATTAAAGATCCCTTGACTGAAGTAATCGGATATCAGACTAAAGCAATCATCGGTTTCTTGAATTTGCTTTTCAAACATTTCATTCACATTCTTGTTGTTCTCAAGCGATTGGATTTGATTCAAGATTTTTCTATTCAAATTACAATCATTGAAATACTTGTTATAAGAATCAAAATAATCGCAAATAAAATACAAAATCAAAAACAATGAAAACAAACCGATTCTCTGGTAAACAGAGCGGACAGTCGGAGTCGTTCTCCGCTGTGTAGCTCTCGAAGCAGTGCTGATGATAGGAATGATTGCACATGAAGTGAACGGACGGCAATTCCAACGGATGCTTACATGCGCTACATTTGGTCGCTTGAAATACTTTAGGGCTGTTCTTCATGTCCTCAATCTGTTGGCGCATCTTTTCGGTGTCGTCTTTGAACTGATCAATAAGTCTCTCGTTTTCGGCTATTTGTTCGCTCTCTCGAGTTAACCATCGGATCAGGTAATCCTTCACCACAGCGAGAGTCGCGCATTCACTTCGCGACAGTATCTCAATAATCATTATGGGCTGAAGTAAACGTCTTCTCTCTATTTCTGCAAAATTGATAACATTTTTAATTTAAAACAAATAAATCCAACACAATATTCGCACAATAAGAGTGACAAACCATTCAACACTTGAATCGTGCGGTCGTTATCATCAGTCTTGGAGAAATACCAGAGAGCGTCGACCCATAGGTTGGTCTCGTCGTTGCCATACCTTTCGCACGTCTCCAACACTTTAGTCGAGTCTTTGCTCGCAATAAAATAGTTGAGAATCTGTTTAAACATTTTTGCCTTTTCGTAGAGATATAGGAGTCCGGCGTCGAAGTGACTCATTTGGCACAACACCATCGCCTGTTCCAACTCGTACTTCGCTTTCCCGCTCTTCAATAGCTTCAATATTTGGCTCTCTTTAATCGCCAAACCCTTCGTTTCGACAAAACACTTATCATTTAAAACATGTGATAATAAATGTCAACAAAACTCAAACTCACGTCTTCTTTAATCTCGTTCTTATAGGACTGCAAATAGAGTTCGAGTAAAGTGTTGTGCACTTCGGGAGAGCAGTCTTCCTCACGAGTTTCGGCCATAAATTCCAAGAATTCTATCAGTTTTGGAGTGTTTTTCACAAATATGTGAATAAACTCTTCGGGATTTGATCTGTTGTTCGCTGTATTGCCGGACAATACGTCTAAGCCTTTAAACAATCAAATGGATTAAGAAATGCAGAGCTAAAACATCAAATCCATAATACCTGCGGTCACGTCGTCTTCACTCAAATGGTCTAAAAATAATGACAAAATATAATGAAATCAATCGGAAATCACGACAAAGAGAGTCAATACTAACCGTCCGATGGTTTATAATCAGTGCAAAGCTTTTTGAGTAGAAGTGTTGTCTTATCGGGTTCTTCGTGGATGAGAAGGCGTCCGTATCTCTTCATATATTGGGTCACTTCCGTCCACTCCATTCGTGTCATGTAATCGATGGCTGCGTTTGCGTCGCATTTGTCCTCCAAAATGATTTTGAGGAAAGAGTCGTTGCGTTTGTGTCTTCGCGCCAAATACAGGGCGTTGTCGTAATAGCCCGCCTGTCGGAGCACTTTGATGGCGATCTCCACGTCGTATTGCAGTATATTTGTGTCGCATTCGTCACTCTTGAGGAATTGGTCCAGTTTTGTCTTGTCCTTCAGTTTGACATAACAATTGATGAGAAGAGTGGTGTGGTCTTCGTTGGCCAAACCCTTGCGATGCAATGCCTGCAGATATGCGGTCAGATTGTGGATACGTTGGGCGTCGAGGAATTTGCGGATCACATAACTCGCTTCCAGTCGCCCAATGGTGTGGATGTACTGAGCGATGGCCGCGTCGTGATCGCCCTTACGGTACAAGTGATCGCCATATTGTTTAAAGATGTCCGACAGGGCGTCGGAGTCGTACTGTTGACTCTTCGCCAACTCTATGGCCAACGAGAACTGACTCTTCTTGAAGAGCATCTCGAGTTTGGTCTGAGTGTCACGTTCTTTGAGATACACGACTCGATCATCGTTTGTGATCAGATATAGTGAACCCCATTCGCCGAACACATGACATACCGATGGAATCGGCGACGAATAGGCGATGAATTTGCGCGAAATGTCATAAATTGTGATTATATTCATGTTTTCGGTTCCATTCGACGATAATTTCTCACCACTAATGGCGGCATTCATTGCAGACTCTTTGCCAATCACTATGAGATAACTTCTGTACCAATAGAGCAGTAGTTTCTCGCCTTCAAAGGCCAGACACGGCCCGCGTTCGTCGCTTTGATAGAAATATATGGCATCCTTTCGGCCAATGATATAAAGGGCTTCCAGTTGTTTGGGATCACTCTTCAGACAACAACAGCCGGGATTGCAGCCAAAATTGTCAAGCGTTGAGCGCATCTCCTTATCCCTAACGGTTAGGTTATAACTCATTATCTCTTTTGTGGTCGAAATGAAGAGAACAATCTGTTTGTGATGTGTCTTAATATTGTGCAAAGAGTTGTTCTTAAACGAGAGACCAGTGATAGCGTTGGAAGAGATGGGTATTGTTTTGTGTTTGCAATTCTTGTCGCGAGTGATGTCTCCGCGAAGAATCATTAGCTTTCCGTTGCCGAAGCCGATGCACATCATCATTGTGTCCAACACGTCGATGGCGGTCACCGGCGACGGGTCCTCCTGTCCGGTGGCCAGTCGTATGACACGACAGCAATGGGGCACTCCGTCTGAGTTCAGTTTCTCGCGATTCCATATCTTCACCGCCGGATCGCTGCCCGTCTCGTCCACACCCACTGTCACCAGATATGGCGAAGAGATCACTTGATGGCAATGACTGACCACATCCTTGTAGGCCAAGAACGACGTGTACTCCAGCTGTCGGTCCATAATATGGATCCAACCATTATTGTCGCCCAGAATCACGTGAGAGCCGCCAGAGCTCGAGCACGTGATCTTTGTTTTCTGTCCATCGGATCAAACAGATAGTCATCGATGGTTTATTGGCGTCAAAGATACAAACAATGGATCAATACATACAGTGAACAACTCATGCAATGGATTGGTCTCCTCTTTAAGGATCTGTTTGTCAAAGAAGTTGAATCTTCGCCACTGTTTTGACGACGAATGCAAGCATTAGTTGTATTCAATGTGAATGCCATGAATTACCTGAAGAAATGCCATCACTTGTCAATCACTTGTCAATTATCATCCATTCATTCAATCAAAATATACTTCACATTAAATGTCAAACACTTTGTAATCAATTGAAAGGCGTTTTGTAAACAAACGAAACCTATTTGTTATGTAATCCTCTTATAACGAGCCATACATTACGTGCACTAAAAAGTGATTAAATTGTTTAATAAAGTTATGTCACAATCGATGCAATCAATCGCTGGACAAACAAAGCGTTCAAACAAACGCCTCGAAGTGTTGTCACACAACAAGTCGTCCATTCAATCGTTGTTTTGGTCCCGAAGTATTGATTGAAGACCGTTTGAAAGACTCGCCCACAACGACAATGAGTGGTCAGTCGCCGAAGACGACGGGTCTGTCGCCAAAGTATGGGCCGCCGGGAACTAGAGTCACGATTAGGGGCCAAAACTTAGGCAAATCCCAAGAAGACCTCATCTCTCTGACCATCTGCGGTGTCGAATGTCTTATGTATAGCGAATGGTTGAGCTCACAGAAGATCATCAGCCGATCGCCTCTTTGTAAAGGTTTGGGTGATATTATCGTCACGACTCGCAGTGGCGGTCGCGGCTCATCCACAGTACAGTTCACGGCATATGAAGAGATGGTCGACTCAACCAAAGGGTCAGTTAATTGACAATTTAAATACCATTTAAAATTAGTTTTATTTTAACAGTAATTGTTTAAAAGTGCGGTACAAATGAAATCAATACAAATTTATTAATTAAGTTCTTTATGTATTTCAACGCATTTCTCGCTTATTATAAGTTATTAAAAATTATATTACATTTACATTAAAACTATTGAATGATTCAATAAATTTACTCAACATTTTGTAAATCAATTAAACGCCAATCAAAGCCATTGGCAGACACTTGAGTTGATATACAATCAGATGACAAATGAGATACAATTGAGTGACGAAGAATACACTCAAAGACTAACGGAACAAATACCATGTGATTAGAGTATGGGATCAGTTATTCTTATTGCCGGTCATATCGCTTATGCAAATCCAATTGGTGTCGAAGTTCTCCTTCCAGAGACTCACTTTGTTGTCACCGCCAGAAACGGCCAGAATGTTGGCCATCACTGACCACGAGACGTGCCAAACGACATCATCAAACGTATGCAATATCTTATAACTCCAGTTCGAAGAGTTCGGTCCGTCCATAGTATTCGTCCAAATGATGACCCGTCGGTCCTGAGAACAGCTGGCGATATAGCTCTTCGGGAGGCCTATACTCGGAGCCCACGCCACGTCTCGCACCCAATCCGAGTGGGCCTCCAGTCGCTGCTCTTCTGTCCACTTCTCTTCCGATTCGTCAAACTTCCAAATCTTCACCAAATTATCACAACCGCCCGAAACAAACCGCTTCACCAGTTGGCGACTCGACCCGTCCTGACCGCCGCCCGCGGCCAACACAGGTATGGCCGGCGCCCAACTCACGGCATTACACCCGATAGAGTGGGCGTTACTGATCTTCTTCGCGTCCCAAATGCCATCGCCTGTAATGAGTGACAAATCAAATGTGAGAATTAGTTTCACTTCAAGTTATAATTAAGAGGACAACTCGAAGGCGACTAATTATCGGCCATCACTTTCTGCACTTTATCTGACTCTAAGACTCACTTATGGGAAGCGTTAGAGTAAAGGTAAATGCACTCAACAGACACACCACACAAACACACGTGTCGTGTGTGGCGGCCATTAAAGCCAATCATCACAAACCAAATCAATACAAACCTTGACTCGAGAGGACAGAGATGGAGCCGTCGGACGAGCCGCAGACCAGCATAAGACCGAACTCTTGAGGCGCCCAACAGACAGAGTTAACGCTGGAGTCGTGGTTGAGGTGTTCGTAGACCCGTTCCCAGTGATTGGCGGACACCTCCTTCCAGATGAAGACACGCTTATCATAGCTACAGGAGGCCAGAAGGTTGGCGTACTTGGGATGAGCCCAACCCAACTGCCAAACGGGTCCCGTATGGCCGATAAGAGTGGTCAACAGTTTCTGCTGCCCATTAGCCAACTCGAAGATCTTGACGGTATTGTCTGAGGAACAGGTGGCCAATCGGGTCCCATAGTAGTCCATCTGCGCGTCGTGTATCATATCGTCATGACTTGTGTCCACTTGCGATACGATGGACACCATCTTCGGTGCGAAATGACTGCACTTGTGATCCGCTCTTCAGCTCAACAACCGATCCACTGATCACTTGATTTGCAATTGTCTCTCACTTTTCACTCAATGCCGACCACAATAGGAAAACGTGGAGTTTATTCAATCCGTACTTTATTGTTGACGTTTTGTGTGCTTTTCTACGCTTTTTGTCTACAAATGTCACCTATAGATTGAACTCAATGTGTTTTTAAGTGTATTTTATACATCAATAATGTCTGACTATTATTAGCTAAACGTGTTTTGCACCCCTTATTGAACAGAATATATGGTTAAAATACTTTGAATACAGAATATTATAATAATATTCTTTAACCTTGTTCAGTTTGATAAATTTATGGATATTAATTAAACTATTAATTAAATTATTTAACTGTTTGTAAACATTAATTAATTAAAACAGATTTATAAAAGAGTTACATTTATTTTTATATATAATTTATATAATATAACTGTAAATCACTAAAATAACTGAATATGAAATGCTGAATATGTAACGCAAATAATTGTTGCAAATATGTTCTCTCACTTTATATTATGTGTTATTATATAATTATACGAATAAAATATTATTATATTGTGTTATTATAAATATTAGCATGTTTATTTATTTATTTTAGTCTTATTAAAATAATAGGATGCACACAAATTATTTGACCAGGTTTGTAAGTTTTTCTAAATATATATTTCTGTAGTACCTGTACTGTATCTGTTATGTAATATTAATAAGTAATATGAGATTCATATTTATTCGTTGAGGCAATTATCACAATATATTATATGTTATGTTAAATGTATGCAAATTGATCCAACAGTATAATCATATTATAAATATTTATATCATAGAGAATTAGTTGTCTGAGCTGTTGTCTAGGTCTGACTGCTTAAATTGCGATATACGTGAACGTTGTAAAGTAGTTGACTGAACATGTTCAATTGGGATAATACGGATGTCTGGCATTTATATTTAAATGCATTTTCATTCAATGATTGAATTTCAATCAAAAACTGTTGTTTCGAAAAAGCCTTTCCACTAATTTTCAAGGTTTTATGTAATGTATTGTCTATTTATGTAAATATACTGTCATTGCTATGGCTTTATGGACACAAATCACAAATTTTAGCAAAGTTTAAGTCTTCTTAAACGAAACCTCAATTTTTAGGTCAATTAATAAACTGATTATATTTGAGTACAAATTAATAGTTATTGAAGTAATGGATTACTTGTTGTCAAACATTCAATTCATTGTATTCAGTAATCAGATCACAGCCAAAGGCACTATCAATGCCTATGATATATGAGCTAAAAATATAAGCATTTTGTTTCTTTGCATACAATATATGTTTTAAATTCAGTTAATTAATTTAAAATTCATGCTTTGGTTAAATATTTGTGAATTATAATAGCATTTATAGAAACTATTCTCACGTTTTGTTCACACTTGCATTTCAATTGCATTTCAAATTGAAATTATTCAGTAAATTTAAATGTATTGCCATTTCTAATTGAAGGTCTAATCGTATAAATTATATTTAATGATCCGATTGCGAGCAATGACATCAATAATGGGATCACAACTGATTTGCTAATTAGTTTCTAATACTATTTAACCGTATACTGTGTTATGAAACTTCTACAGTATTTACACAAAACATATACAAAACAATAGGAAAGTTTTCATTATAATTAATATACATTTTATATATCCTATAATTAATACAAAATAATACAAAAATACGTTAATTAAATAAAACTTTCAAATATTTGATCTAGATTCATTAGGTGTTTGTTTACGAAATGTAATGCTGCCAAATATGTTAAACTATTGTAGTGTAAGTATAAATACATTTATTAATATTTATAAGTTTGAAGCTACTGTGCAGTACATGGGAATTGCTTTGATATTTAATACATTATAATTTTATATGTGTTTAAAATTGAATTAATTATATATTAAGTACAGAATTTGGGTAATATTACTGATAACATATATTTAAAAATAAAATTTGCTTTTAATAAATTGTTTAATGTCCTAAACAATGATTAAAAATTAAATACAACTTATTTAAAAAGTTTAAATAATGTTTTAAAAGTATTAGAGTTTATATTTTACATCTTGATTGATGTAAACTAAATCAATGCACTAAATATATGTAATTCTTATATAATTACTACAAAGAAATAATGCAAATCAAACATAATAATTAAAATCATTATGAGTTAACTGAACGCTCCGTAGTTTAAACTGTATTTTCTCTACTTAGAGAGGGAGTTAGAGTTCGTATAATCGGTATGATATCAGCCCTTATACTCTGAATATAAGTCGGTTTGCTAACGGTATAAATGATATAACGAATCGGTTTTCTTTGATTTCCAATTTTAGTTCAAAATATTGTTGACTTTTGAACGGAAAGTAATCGATCTCTTTCTCCTCCTTAAGCCACCGGCCATTCACTCGGCATTTGCGGATCACTTGCTTCGCATCAAACATTACATTCAAACTGATGGCCACATCCGGGCGCTGAGTGGCAGAGGGCGGCCATTGGAGCCGAACGATCAAGTCTTTCGGCGAGGAAAATGTCTGCCCATTGATGGTAACAGTCATACCATTCTTGAGGCAATTGAATACAGGCTCGCAGAAGGGGACGGGAGGGTTGTATATAGTCTTCTGTGTGAGAACTATATTACTCACAATTGAGTGTTGATTTGTATAAACATTTAAATTGTGATCAATTTCTTGTTTAATTTGAGTTTCATTTGTTATTTGCAAATCTTTTACTCCATTTGTCTCTCCATTGGTTATCATTTTATGTTTTATTTTGCGATCACTTTTAACATGATTTTGCTTATCTCTGGACACGACCACAGACTCCACTTCGACGTCGCCTTCAATACTGAATATTCCAATGAATTGAAAGGGAATTCTGTGTATAAAGAGTCCGACATCGATGTTATCGACGTATATCTTAATGTATGACTCCTTGAATACAAACTTCACTTCAAACCAACTAATTCTGGCGAAAGGGAAGTCCTTTCTATTCCTGTCCTCCAGACCCCAGTGGCCATCGATTCTGGCGTTTGTGACGACAACGCCCTCGTCTTCAAACCGGGGACTGAACTGAAACGCGATATCCGATGAATTTCGGGCAAAATTACTGATTTCTTTGCCGACAATAAAATTAAAGGCAAACTGATTGGCAAAACGGGGAACTCTTCCCTTCACGATAACACAAGTGTTGATATCAACCGTCGGTTCAATTAATTCCCAAAACGGAATGAATGGTCTCTTAATTATTTTGGTCACAAAATCTCCGGAATCTGTCATTATTTCTGATGTCATTAAACTGTATTCACAACAACTTTATAACACAAAATATATTTGTTTAATAATGTCTCTTCATATGTGTGGCACAGGTGTAACGAAACGACTATTATTTTAACAAAGGGTAGAAATATATAATAATTAGAAATAAAATGGTATTTAAATAACCAATAAATAAATGCTTTGTCACAAAATACAAGATATCATCAAAAGAGTTGAGGCGTGAAGAGAAATACATACCACTAATCACAGCAAATAGAAAATAGTTTTGTAATTTTCGATACAAATTAATTGTGGTAAAATAGTGGCATATTTTTTATCAATAGACCATTTGTTGATTATTTTTGAAATGTTTTCTTTTAAATCACTAAATATTTTGCAAAATCATCTCTGAATTAATCATTAGTTTCTAGTATTTATATTTATTTTTTAGACTCTCTCTCTCTCTCTCTCTCTCTCTCTCTCTCTCTAATCGGTCGTCTATTGTGTTATTTACTAATTTATTTCAAGGATATTCGGTAATTGTGTTGTTTTAATAGTTATATTCATTTATATTTATATATTGTATACAATCGACTACTTGTGCTCGAAATCAGCAAAAATTGAAGGTTTTTTCAAACAATTCAAACAAAATAATCAAAAAATTAAATTCTGACAATTATTTAAGACATATAATCATGTGTTGATATAACAGATAACTGTTGACTGAAATGGTGTTATAGTTATGCTATGAATAAGCATATCTCGTATTTTACTTACTATCGGAATATTATTTTCATTTGTATTCATTATTTAGCAAATATTTAATATAACATACATTCAAATTGACTTATTAAAGTTAAACTTTACGTTAACTTTACGTTCACACTTGTTTTGCACTCTTATCAAAGATATTTACGATAATATTAAGTGTTTATAAATTGGTTTCGTACTTAAAATTTAATTAATTGACTTAATAAAACATATATTGTATGCAAAGAAACAAAATGCTTATATTTTTAGCTCATATATCATAGGCATTGATAGTGCCGTTGGCTGTGATCTGATTACTGAATACAATGAATTGAATGTTTGACAACAAGTAATCCATTACTTCGATAACTATTAGTTTGCGCTCAAATATAATCAGTTTATTAATTGACCTAAAAATTGGGGTTTTGTTTAAGAAGACTTAAACTTTGCTAAAATTTATGATTTGTGTCCATAAAGCCATAGCAATGACAGTATATTTACATAAATAGACAATACATTACATAAAACCTTGAAAATTAGTGGAAAGGCTTTTTCGAAACAACAGTTTTTGATTGAATGAAAATGCATTTAAATATAAATGCCAGACATCCGTATTATCCCAATTGAACATGTTCAGTCAACTACTTTACAACATTCACGTATATTGCAATTTAAGCAGACTCACTAGACTAACTAACAGCTCAGACAACTAATACTCTATGATATAAATATTTATAATATGGTTATACTGTTGGATCAATTTGCATACATTTAATATAAGATATAATATATTGTGATAATTGCCTCAAAGAATAAATATGAATCTCATATTACTTATTAATATTACATAACAGATACAGTACAGGTACTACAGAAATATATATTTAGAGAAACTTACAAACCTGGTCAAATAATGTTTGTGTATCCTATTATCTTACTGAGACTTTAAAATAAATAAATAGACATGCTAATATTTATAATAACACAATATAATAATATTTTATTCGTGTAATTATATAATAACACATAATATAAAGTGAGAGAACATATTTGCAACAATTATTTGCGTTAAGCATTTCATATTCAGTTATTTTAGTGATTTATACAAAATAGTATATAAAAATAAATGTAACTCTTTTATAAATCTGTTTTAATTAATCAATGTTCACAAACAGTTAAATAATTTTATTAATAGTTTAATTAATATCCATAAATTAATCAAACTGAACAAGGTTAAAGAATATTAATATTATATTCTGTATTCAAAGTATTTTACCATATATTCTGTTCAATAAGGGGTGCAAAACACGCTTTACTAATAATAGTCGGACATTATTTATGTATAAAATACACTTAAAAACACATTGAGTTCAACCTATAGGTGACATTTGTAGACAAAAAGCATAGAAAAGCACACAAAACGTCAACAATAAACTATAGATTGAATAAACTCCACGTTTTCCTATTGTGGAGGCATTGAGTGAAAAGTGAGAGACAATTGGAAATCCAGTGATCAGTGGATCGGTTGTTGAGCTGAAGAGCGGATCACAAGTGCAGTCATTTCGCACCGAAGATGGTGTCGATTGTATCGCAAGTGGACACAAGTCATGACGATATGATACACGACGCGCAGATGGACTACTACGGGACCCGATTGGCCACCTGTTCCTCAGACAATACCGTCAAGATCTTCGAGTTGGCTAATGGGCAGCAGAAACTGTTGACCACTCTTATCGGCCATACGGGACCCGTTTGGCAGTTGGGTTGGGCTC
>CAJPIZ010003318.1:0-11983 GCA_905368565.1 Medioppia subpectinata
TAGATGTCTCACTCGTTGTCAACACTTTGTGTTGGCTTTGAATTCAATGCAAATATTATCACATGTTTTGCGACAGAAATACAATTCATTCAAACAATCACTTCATTTGATCCCAAGATATGACACACGAAATGAAACACTTGAAGACATCACTCGAGACCACATATGGCTGTGAAAATGAAGACCAAAAAAGACATCAGGTTTTTGTGAAACATTTTACTATTTATTGAGTTTTAATAATTTTGTCTCACATTTTAGCCAAAGATTTACGCGAAGAACTCAATGGACAGATTCGGTGATGATTTGTGTGCACTTCTCTTGTCTTATCTCTCATTTGAAGATCGGTTTCAATGCGAATGTGTGTCCAAACAGTTCCAGAGGACAGTCTTCGAGAGTGTTGTGGACATCACTCTTAGCGACCGATTTATACAGCGATTACTGAAAGAGAAAAGAAGTGATACCGAAATGTAGGACAGATTCGGTGATGATTTGTGTGCACTTCTCTTGTCTTATCTCTCATTTGAAGATCGGTTTCAATGCGAATGTGTGTCCAAACAGTTCCAGAGGACAGTCTTCGGGAGTGTTGTGGACATCACTCTTAGCGACCGATTTATACAGAGATTACTGAATGCCAAGAAAAGTGATACCGAAATGTTGGCTATAATTGCCGTGAAGTGTGCGAAGATTCAGACTATTGACTGCCGAGGAATAACTAAAGACTACGAGAAACGCATTCCCGAAGTGTTGGGTATATTGAGACAGTATTGCCGTCACTTACGGGACATTTACTGCGATTTGAGTGCGAATAGCCGTCAAATGATGGCCACATTTGGACCACTGGTCACACGAATCGATGCCATAAACTCGTATAACGACAGCCAAGCGCTCACTCATTGCCACCGATTGTCACAATTAAGGATCAATTCATTTAATGACATCTTTTACATAATTTACGACAAATTGTTTGTCAAAAATGTGCATAAAATAGTGTTTAGAAAACACGCCGCCTATGAGTACCACCGCTGGACTTCATTCGTGGCACAGAATCAGTGCCTCCAAAGTCTGGCCATAAAGTTGTCTTATATTAGACCTGAAGAGTTAAAGAAACTGTCGGTACAATTGTCACGATTACCACAATTACGGGAACTGACACTCAGTTTGAATTTATCGCACGGCCAGACATCGGCGGCTGTGACCGACTCTATGCGTACAATTGGCGTGAATTGCTAACAATTGCAACGATTGTCACTCCAATTGTCCGCACAATCGGTGCTCAATATATCGTTGGATTGGTTGAGATTTTATGGCCCATTAAGACAGTTATGTTTAGAGATCTATGCCGTCATCGATGAGCGAGTGTTGGAACCGTTGAGACACTGCAAGAGATTAACGCATTTAGACATCTATTTAAAGAAAATAAACACAAATGTGTTGAAAGATTTGTATCAATACTGTCCACGACTTCACTATCTATTCATTCGTGACTTGAATGACATTATAGACACCGAGTGTTTGTCACACCTCTCAAGACTACCGGCGCTGCAAATGCTTGTCATTGAAACCCATAACAACATTACTACCAGTGATAATGATTTGAATGCTGTGTTGTCTTCGAGTCTTAAACTCAAGACAATTGAAATCCGTGTAAACTATGAGAAGAAGTTTTATTCAAAGTAAAAATGTGGCAAATATTTAGTGTTTTATTATTAAAATAATTAAATAATGTCTAAATTTTGCGTTTATTTCATACATGTCTTTTATTTAATGCATATTTTTACTAATAATGTGATAAAAATGTAATATTAATCGCAATTAATGTCATTTATAAATTTAATTAAATATTAAAATAATTGTTTAAATGTTTAGACCGTGCGTTTATTTCAGACATGACTTAAGGCAGTAAATATAATGTAGTTTATAAATAAATACATTTATATGATTAAACAATTTTGCATTAATTTTTGTTAAGAATTTATTTCATTTAATTTTGTTATAAAAATGTATTATTTTTAATATAGTATTGAAATTTGAAATATATATAATTATTTAATTAAATCTTAATTTAAAACCCAATTAAACACTCATTGAAAGTGTGGGCAAAAAGTGATGCAAAAAGTAATGAAAATATTTGTGAAGAGATGTCAGACGTGTTGTCAGTCTTTGTGTTGGTTTTCATTGAATGTAAATATTTTTGTGACATTTAATTGCGTTTCAAAATAAAAACACAATTCATTCATACAATCACTTCATTTGATCCCAAGATATGACACAACAGATGAAACACTTGAAGACATCACTCGAGACCAGAGTTGACGGCGAAGATGAAGACGAAGAACGACAGGTTTTTGTAAAACATTTTACTCTTAATTGAGTTTTAATTGTTTTTGTCTCACATTTTAGCCAAAGATTTACGCGAAGAACTCAATGGACAGATTCGGTGATGATTTGTGTGAACTTCTCTTGTCTTATCTCTCATTTGAAGACGCCAAAGTTACGCTTACACACAGGTTTGTCAAGGTCTCCTGTCAGAAGCTCTCACAACACCTGTAGTGAGAATCGCTGGCTAAATATGTCGCTAATGACTTTCTCTTTTCTTCACTATGGCTTTACATGGCCACATTTGCGATAAAGTGTCCGAATATTCAGATCATTGACTGTCGAGGAATAACCAGAAACTACGAGAATCGCGTTCCCGAAGTGTTGGGTATATTAAGAGACTATTGCCGTCATTTGCGGGACATTTATTGCGGTTTGTGGCCAAACAGAGGGCAAAGCATCGGTCCATTGGGACCACTGGTCACACGACTCGAGAACATTAACTCCTTTAGTGACAGCAAAACGGTCACTCAATGCCACCGATTGTCACACTTATGGGTCCATTCGTTTGATGACATTTTTGACAGCTAAATATTGGTTTGAAAACAGTAGTTAAACGCAGTTAAACACAACCTTAACGTATTTCTGATATTATTGGTGGCTAACAGAGGTAAGCACCGTGTCTTAGTCAGCGAAGTTTCAGACCGGTATTTCTTATGTTATATGAGATCCGAAGAGTCTTTGATGGAACTGTCGGTACAATTATCACGATTATTACAATTACGGGAACTGACACTCGGGTTGAGGGTAATTGGCGGCCAGACATTGGCGGCTGTGACCGACTCTTTGCGTACAATTGGCGTGAATTGCAAACAATTGCAACGATTTTCACTCCAGTTGGCCGCAAGGGCTGGCGAACCAGCGATCAATATATCGTTGGATTGGTTGAGATCTTATGGATCATTAAAGCGGTTATGTTTAGAGATCAATGTCGTCATCGATGAGCGACTGTTGGAACCGTTGAGACACTGCAAGAGATTAACGCATTTAGAGATCTATATAAAGAAAATAAACACAAATGTGTTGAAAGATTTGCATAAATACTTTCCACGACTTCAATACCTATTCATTCATGACTTGAATGGCGTTATAGACACCGAGTGTTTGGATCACATCTCAAGACTACCGGCGCTGCAAACGCTTGTCATTCAAAGCCATAACAATATTACTTCCAGTGATAATGATTTGAATGCTGTGTTGTCTTCGAGTCCTAAACTCAAGACAATTGAAATCCGTGTAAAAAATGTTAAGAAGTTTTATTCAAAGTAAAAATGTGTAAAATATTTAGTGTTTTATTATTAAAGTCTGAATTATGCGTTCATTTAATACATGTCTTGTATTTAATGCCTATTTGTTGCCAATTATTTGATTGGAATAAAAATGTAATATTAATCGCAATTAATGTCATTTAGAAATTTAATTAAATGTTTAAACCGTGCTTTTATTTCATACATAATTTAATACAGTTTATAAATACATTTAAATGATTACAGTTACTGTTAAATAATTTTTTATTCATTTCTGTGTTTTATTATTTCAGTATTTCTTAAGAATTTATTTCATTTAATTTTGTTATAAAAATATATTGTTTTTTAATATAGTATTTAAATTTGTAATAAATATAATTTAAATTGAATGTGAATTTAAAATCCAATTAAACACTCATTGAAAGTGTGGGCAAAAAGTGATAAAAAATGTAATGAAAATATGTGTCAATAGATGTCTCACTCGTTGTCAACACTTTGTGTTGGCTTTCATTGAATATAAATATTATCACATGTTTTGCGACAGAAATACAATTCATTCAAACAATCACTTCATTTGATCCCAAGATATGGCAAAACAGATCAAGACATCAGTTGTTAACACCGATGACGGCATTGAAGACAACACTCAACAGGTATTTGAAAAACAATTGACTGTTTATTGAGTTTTCATTGTTTTTGTTTCACATTTTAGTCAAATATTTACGCGAAGAACTCAATGGACAGATTCGGTGATGACTTTTATGGACTCATATTATCCTATCTCTCACTCGAAGATCGGTTTCAATGCGAATGTGTGTCCAAACAGTTCCAGAGGACACTCTTCGTGAGTGTTGTGGACATCACTCTTAGCGATGAATTTATACAGAAATTACTGAATGCGAAGAGAAGTGACGTTCAAATGTTGGCCACAATTGCCATAAAGTGTGCAAACATTGAGTGCATTGATTGCCGAGGAATAAGCTATGGATATGAAGAACACATTCCGGAAGTGTTGAACACATTTCGAGACAATTGCCGGCATTTAAGGGAAATATATTTGACGTCAAAAAGTGCGCAAACAATGCCATCGTTGGGACCACTGGTCACACGAATCGGTGGTATTAACTGCTATACAGACAGTGAAGCTCTCACTCATTGCCACAGATTGTCACACTTGAGAACCCAATCATTTCATGCATTGAATACACTGTTTGGCAATAATTTGCATAAATTTGAGTTGAGATCGCATTTGGGGTCTTTGAACGACCGCTGGTCTGCATTCGTGGCACAGAATCTGTCGCTCAAGTGTTTGGTTTTTTGGCGATTTTATTTTGGAAATACTATATCTTTGACCGAAATGTGCGGACAATTGTCACGATTAACACAATTACGGGAACTGACACTTGGGTTAGATTTTGACGAACTGGACGGCCAGAAGTCCGCAGCTGTGAACCAGTGTTTGCGCACAATTGGTGTGAATTGCAACGATTGTCACTCCAACTGATCTCAGTGGACACCGAACCCGTATTCCCGATATCATTGGATTCGTTGAGAGTTTATCGCCAATTAAAACGATTACATTTAACAGCGTATGCGACCGTCGATGACCTGCTGTTGGATCCGTTGAGACACTGCAAGAGATTAACGGATTTAGTGCTGTGTTTATGTCGTATGAAACCAAATGTGTTGAAAGATATTCATATAAAGTGTCCGCGACTTCAATACCTATTCTTTAATGACTGGAATAGCATTAAGTGCTGGAATAACACCGAGTGTTTGGATTACATCTCAAGACTACCGGCGCTGCAAACGCTTGTCATAGACTTCGATGACTTTGACGAAGAATCTGCTAATCTCTCGGACAAGGATTTCTCGGACAATAATTTCCCGGATCTGTTGTCCAGAAGTCCTAAACTAAAGTGCATTCAATTCATGGCAAAACTCATCAGAAAATACTTTTACCGCAAAAATGCTTTAAATGTTTAATATTTGTTACAAATAATTAAATTTTGCGAAAATAAATATTAACGCAATTAAAGTGACGATTAATGCAATTATTAATACTTAATCTATTGATAAAAATAAAGTTTTTCGTTGTTTTCTAATTATTTAATTGTATTATAAAATTGATTGAATGAATGCACTTTTGATATTTTTGGCGAGAATTTATTAATTATAATTTTGATTAAATAATCGGTTTTTAGAAACATTTTATTTAGAAATAAATATAATTAATTAAAATCTAATTAAAAATTTATTAAAAGTATTATAAAATGTACTGAAAATATGTGTCAATAGATGTCTCACTCGTTGTCAACACTTTGTGTTGGCTTTGAATTCAATGCAAATATTATCACATGTTTTGTGACAGAAATACAATTCATTCAAACAATCACTTCATTTGATTCCAAGATATGACACAAGAAGTGACACAAATAATGACATCACTCGAGACCACAGATGACGGCAATGAAGACAGCATTCAACAGGTTTTTGACAAACAATTTAATTATTTATTGAGTATTAATTGTGTTTTTCTCTTATTTATAAAATTTTAGCCAAAGATTTACGCGAAGAACTCAATGGACAGATTCGGTGATGACATGTGTGGACTCATATTATCCTATATCTCACTCGAAGACCGGTTTCGATACGAATGTGTGTCCAAACAGTTCCAGAGGACTGTCTTCGGGAGTGTTGTCTTCATTGATATCAACGACCGATTCGATGATAAATCCCAGACCTGTTTCACAGCTATGATTGAAGTGTTGGCCAAAAAGTGTCCAAACATTGAGACCATTGACTTCAGAGGAATGTTCATTGGATGCGAAGAACACTATCCGGAAGTGTTGCGATTATTTCGAGACAATTGTCATAATTTGCGAGAAGTTTACTGTTCTTTAGAGGAAAATACGGCACAAATGTATCGACATTTTGGACCACTGGTCACACAAATCGGTAATATTTATCATAAACGTAATAAACACTTAATGTATATGTCTAACCACTGATTGTCTGCCCAATAGATTGCAATAAGTTGTCCGACACTGTCGTCGACATCACTTCCGGACAACTATTGGCCAACAATTTGAAGACATTTGCGTTGAATTGCTATTCCGCCGAAGACAACGAACTATTCACTGCATTTGTGGCACACAATCAGTGCCTCAAAAGTCTAGACATTGAAAATATTTACAGCGATCTGAACGTTACTCTCCCCGAACTGGCCGTACAATTGTCACGATTAACACAATTACGGCGATTGGGTCTTTCATTGGGAATAATGAGAGGTCAAACACTTGTGGTGAACCTATGTTTGCGTACAATCGGCGAGAATTGCAAACAATTGCAACGATTGTCACTCGAGGTGTGCAACTATACGCCCGCAGTTTATGTCAATACATTGGATTCATTGCGATATTATTCCCAATTAAAACGATTGGATTTAACAATATATGTGGCCTTCGATGAGAAAATGTTGGATCTTTTGCGACACTGCAAGAGATTAACGCATTTAAAGCTGTATTTAACGCAAATGACAGCGAATGCGTTCATCAATTGTCTTAAGAATTGTCCGCGACTTCAATACCTATACACTCATGACTTCCACAACATTATGGGCGCCGAGAGTTTGGATGAGTTGTCACGACTACCGGCGCTGCAAACGCTTATCATTTTCTTCCGTCAAGACTATGATCTCATTAATAATCACTTCTGGGATCTGATGGCCAGAAGTGCTAAACTCAAGTGCATTCGGCTTCGCGTTCGCAGTGACATCAAATTTTATTACCGAAAATTTGTGACAAATGTTTTGCCAGTCAATGGTTACGCCGAGTGGTGATGATTGGTGATCAATGACCATGGTCATTTATTCTAAATTAGCGTTCATTTCATACATGTTATTACTGACAGTATTTCTCGTGAATTGGGTTTTCATATTAAAATCTGATATTTTGTAAAATTTTGCAAAACATTTTTATTTGAAATAAATATAATTATTTGAATTAAATCTGTATTTTAAACCCAATTAAACACTCATTGAAAGTGTGGGCAAAAAGTGATATAAAAGTAATGAAAATATGTGTCAATAGATGTCTAACTCGTTGTCAACACTTTTGAATGTAAATATTAGCACATGTTTTGTGACAGAAATACAATTCATTCTACAATCACTTCATTTGATCCCAAGATATGACACAAGAAGTGACACAAATGATGACATCAGTCGAGACCACAGATGACGGCAATGAAGACCACATTCAACACGTATTTCACAAACAATTTAATTATTTATTGAGTTTTAATTGTGTTTTTGTTTCTCATTAATAAAATTTTAGCCAAAGATATACGCGAAGAACTCAATGGACAGATTCGGTGATGACATGTGTGGACTCATATTATCCTATCTCTCACTCGAAGATCGGTTTCGATGCGAATGTGTGTCCAAACAGTTCCAGAGGACAGTCTTCGAGAGTGTTGTGGACATTGATATCAACGACCGATTTCATGATAAATTCAAGACCTGTTTCACAGCTATTATTGAATTGTTGGCTAAAAAGTGTCCAAACATTGAGACCATTGACTTCAGAGGAATGTTCATTGAATGCAAAAAACACATTCGAGAAATGTTGCGATTATTTCGAGACAATTGTCTTAATTTGCGTCAAATATACTGCAGTTTCGACAAAAAGATGGCACAATTGTATCAACAGTTCGGACCACTGGTCACACGAATCGGTAATATTTTTTGTAAACACTAAATAAATCCCTAACCACTGATTGTCTGCCCAATAGATTGCGATGCGTTGTCCGACACTGTCGTCGACACCACTTCCGGACAATTATTGGCCAACAATTTGAAGACATTTGAGTTTCATCGCTATTCCGCAGAAGACAGCCAACTATTGTCTTCATTCGTGGCAAACAATCAGTGCCTCAAAAGTCTAGACATTTACAAGATTTTCGTCGATCTGAACGATACTCTCCCCGAACTGGCCGTACAATTGTCACGATTAACACAATTACGGCGATTGAGACTACGGTTGGAAATGAATGGCCAGACACTTGTGGTGAACCAGTGTTTGCGTACAATCGGCGAGAATTGCAAACAATTGCAACGATTGATACTCGAAGTGTATAACGCTGTTAATGTCGAAACATTGGATTCATTGCGATATTATTGCCGATTAAAACGATTGCATTTAACTATATATGCGGTCTTCGATGAGAAAGTGTTGGATCCGTTGCGACACTGCAAGAGATTAACGCATTTAGAGCTGCATTTAAGACTGGGAGCAAATGTGTTGAAAGATTTGCATATAAAGTGTCCGCGACTTCAATACCTATCCATTCGTGGCTTAAATAACATTACGGGCGCCGAGAGTTTGGATGAGTTGTCACGACTACCGGCGCTGCAAACGGTTGTCATTTTGTTCCCTCAAGATTATGATCTCATCGACAATGACGTGTGGGATGTGTTCGCTAGAAGTGCTCGATTCAAGTCGATTCTGCTTCGCCGTCACAGTGGCGTCAAATTTTATTACCGAAAATATGCGATAAATGTTTTGCCAATTAATGGTTACGCCGATTAGTGCTCATATGACCATGGTCTATTTTGATATCTTTCTCATTTACTCTAAATTAGTTCTAATTATTATTATAATTACAATAATTAGCGTTCATTTCATACATGTTTTCATTACTGACAGTATTTTTCGTGAATTTGATTTTGATATTAAAATCTTATGTTTTGTATAATTTTGTAAAACATTTTAATTTGAAATAAATATAATCATTTAAATTAAATCTGTATTTAAAACTCAATTAAACACTCATTGAAAGTGTGGGCAAAATGTGATACAAAATGTAATGAAAATATGTGTCAATAGATGTCTCACTCGTTGTCAACACTTTGTGTTGGCTTTCATTGAATGTAAATATTTTTGTGACATTTATTGCGTTTCATAACAAAAACACAATTCATTCAAACAATCACTTCATTTGATCCCAAGATATGGCACAACAGATGAAACACTTGAAGACATCACTCGAGACCAGAGATGAAGACAACATTCAACAGGTATTTGACAAACAATAGACTGTTTATTGAGTTTTAATTGTTTTTGTCCCACATTTTAGGCGAAGAACTCAATGGACAGATTCGGTGATGACTTGTATGGACTTTTGTTGTCTTACTTTCCACTCGAAGACAAATTCCGATACGAATGTGTGTCCAAACAGTTCCAGAGGACAGTCTTCGTGAGTGCTGTGGACATCACTCTTAGCGACGGATTTATGTATAAATTCCTAAAAGAGAAGACAATTAATACCCAATTGTTGGCCACAATTGCCATAAAGTGTCGAAACTTTCAGACCATTGACTGCAGAGGAATAGGCACTGAATACGAGAAACGTATTCCCGAAGTGTTGGGCATATTTCGAGACAATTGTCTTAATTTGCGGGAAATTTACTGCAATTTACGTGTGAGAAGTCAAATGATGTTAACATTCGGACCTCTGGTCACACGAATCTATTCTATGGATCCGTTTAGGAAACAATCACTCATTCATTGCCACCGATTGTCTCATTTAAGGGTCAATTCCTTGTCGGATGTCTTTGACAAGACTTGCGGCCGACTATTGGCGAAGAATTTACACAAATTTACATTTTTTTGCGATTCAAACAATGATAAGAAACTATTGTCTGAATTCTTGGCACACAATCAGTCCCTCAAAAGTCTTGAGGTAATAGATATAAGATATAAAAGTGCGGACACTTTACCCGTAATGTGCGGACAATTGTCACGATTACCGCAATTACGGGAACTGAAACTCAGTCTAATGAGTGATCAAAAGTCATTGTCTGAGTCTTTGCGTATAATTGGCTTAAACTGCAAACAATTGCAACGATTGTCACTCATGTTCGCCACAACTGATTCCGAACTCAATGGCCAGACATTGGATTCATTGAGAGTTTATTCCCGATTAAAACGATTGGATTTATATTTCTACGACGGAATCGATGGGGAAGTGTTGGAACCGTTGAAACTCTGCCACCGATTAACACATTTAACACTCAATACATGGGAATTAAGTGCCAATTTTGTGGTCGATTGTGACCAACATTGGCCGCGACTGCAATACCTGTGCCTCAATATTACTGAACTGACCGGCGATTGTTTGTCACACATCTCAAGACTACCGGCGCTGCAAACACTGGTCATTGACTTCGAAGAATGTGACGACAACTCTGAAGACTCTGAAGGCTGTGGCGAAGAATCTAATGATCTCTCGGATAATAAATACTCGGATCTGTTGTCCAGAAGTCCTAAACTCAAGAACATTACAATCAATGGACAGAATATCCCGACGTCTTATTGCCCTTAAAATGAGTTAAATGTTTAATAAACTATAAAAACCGATGAATTTATTTAATATATGTTTACGCTTTAATTACATGAGTCAAGAAATCAGTCAAGTCATGAATCATGACTCATACATTATTTTTATTACTAATTAAATATTATATTAATATTAATCATGTTTAACGAGTTATAATTGTTTTCAATTAGCATAATTGTATTTTTAATTTATATAATCTAGTCTAACTATAAATATAATTATTTATTTGCTAACTTAATGCGTTCAAAACGTTCTAGCCTTTTTTGTTGTTATAAATGCTATATAAATGTTATTAAAATAAAATATAATTATTAATTTATATTAATTGCTAAATAAATATTAAAATTCAATTAAACACTCATTGAAAGTGTGGGCAAAAAGTGATGAAAAATGTTAGACTTTATGTTTGGTTGTATTGATTGGTAGGGTTCACGGAAGGTAAGGCACACTCAAAAATTACGGTCGTTATTACGTAATTATTACGGTAATTTATTGATCAGGTCATTTAAGGAAGGTCGCTTTTATAATTACCATAGTAACGAAGGAAATGGTAGGGTTCACGGAAGGTAAGGCACACTCAAAAATTACGGTCGTTATTACGTAATTATTACGGTAATTTATTGATCAGGTCATTTAAGGAAGGTCGCTTTTATAATTACCATAGTAACGAAGGAAAATTTCATCATGACAATAACTTAAATGTGAGTGCGGTAGATTGCTCACTCGAAAAAATCTTCATTAGACGGGCATTATCAATGGACCCGTATAATGGACGCTGGATGTTTAGAGATCCATTCAGCGAAAGCGCTTGGGATAACATTGGTGTTATGTATAAAGCTGATCAGAATATGTATTTATTCTTGGTCAAATATGTTATATAATATTTATTTAAAATGATCAAATATGTGCTCATATATTTACTAAAAAGGGGTCAAATATTTATTTAAATATTTATTTAT
>CAJPIZ010003319.1:0-11980 GCA_905368565.1 Medioppia subpectinata
TTCTTGAAACAAAATAAAAATATTTATTTCCATCTCAACTCCAGCTCTCTCTCTCTCTCTCTCTCTCTCATTTGCATAAGAATTATTTAGTGAACTTGTAAATAAACTGTAATTATTAAATTCTCCAATATTTCACATATATAAATATTGTAGATTAATATTTTATTATTGGTCCTATAAGGTTTAAAGTTTTTGCGCTCTCTCTCTCCCGGTTTTATATAGAATATAGGAATTTATATACAAATATCTTAAATATCTGTTATTATAGACCAAAGTGAACATTAAGGAATTCATCCGTTTCTATGACAACCGCATCTGCACTCTGTATATAATATCACTTCTAAAAGCAATTTCTATAGTGTTTATCACTAAAGCAGAACTCAATTCACACTTCGTATGTGTTGTATGTCTTATGTGTGCCATTTTTTACCATCATTAACCATATATTTAAAAACATACACCTAAATTGAAAATAAATTGTTTACATTAAAAATTATAATCTAAAACTATACAAAATACACATCTCTAAATATGTTACCACGTGAAACTAAATATACACCAGTGTAATAATTAACAAATACTTTATATTTTCCAACTATATCGCATGTTATATCAATAACAACAATGTCAAGCACCAGGTTGACCATACTGTTTGCGCCATTGGAGTACCATGGTCACGTGAACGCGTGTCACGGCATCGCCGAGCGGCTCCGGGACAGAGGGCACCGCATTGTGTTCGCCATCGACAGCCTATTTGAGGGCAAACTGCGAGCGCACGGCTTCGAGGAGCAGCTCCTGTCACTGCCCGACCACTTGCAAGACGATGAGAGCGAAGTGGAGTTCATTAACCGTAACCACGATCTGTTCAAAGCGGACCCGTTGACAGTGGCCGACAAGTTCATAGCCTATGGCTTTCATATATTTCTCCGCAATCTCAAGGCTATTGACGCTCAGTATCGCCAGATTCTGGCCAAAGTGAGGCCCCATTTGATTGCCATCGACTCGTATATGGGGTCCCCGGCTCTCATCGGCTCCGGTATACCCTTTATACTCATCTATTCGGCCGCACCTCTCATGCTGTTCAATGACCACCGATTGCCCCCTCCCTGGTCTGGTAGGTCATTGATTGTCAGTTCAGTTTTATCATGATTCATTCATTATTACCATGTAGTCTATTATACTATTTTAAATTATAAGTTATAATTTATAACTAAATGTATATTTAAATAAAAGCCTAATGTTTTACTTTAGGGTTTGGTATGAATTCAGACAAGACTTCGTGGACAGCGTTCAGAGACCGGTTCGAAGAGATGTTTGCGGACGTGAAACGGGACACAAACGCGTGGTTCGCGGCGGAGGGCATCGGTCAACTGCCCGCCAGCGGCTCCAACAGTCTCCTACACCCGGAGTCCCGGTATCTCAACGTTTACATGTATCCCAAAGAACTGGACTATCACTCGGAGACCCAATCGCTGGCCCCGAACTGGAAACGAGTGGACGGTTTCGTGCGGACCACTGGCGAGACATTTACAATACCGGAGTCGTTGGCCGAGCGGTCGGGCAAACTGGTCATGTTGTCGATGGGCTCTATCGGGTGCGCTCTGTTGGACCTTATGGTACGGTTGACCACAATTCTGGCCAAATCCGAGCACCGGTTTATTGTAACCAAAGGCCCCCTTCACGACCAGTACGAGTTGCCCGACAATATGTACGGCCAGCCATTTTTGCCCCAGACCGCTGTGTTGCCCATGATCGATTTGGTGATCACCCATGGTGGCAATAATACGGTGACCGAGTGTTTTTATTACGGCAAACCCATGTTAGTTATGCCACTATTCGCCGACCAGTTGGACAACGCCCAGCGTATCCGCGAGACGGGTCTCGGCCTCACTTTAAACCCGTTCTTCTGCACAGAGGATCAGTTGCTGAAGACTGTGGACACGATTGTCAATGACTTATCATTGGCTGAAATGATGGCACTGATTGGTGAGAGGATCAGATCCACCGATGATAAGAGTGTTATCGCGGATATTATTGAAGATATTTGTGTCAATAAAAAGTGATTTATTATTATTTTTTTAATAAACAAATTATGATTACTTTATTCAAAGTACGAGAAATGATTGTTTTATTTTGATGATCATGTTTTACAAACTTGTTTTTATTAATACATTAAGGTGATATATTTTGGCTCATTACAGTACAAATAATTTAGACATAGATGTGTTTTCTATTGTCTATTTTTCCCATTTGTTTAACGTTATCGATAGTTTATGTATGAGTAGAAAGAAACGGCAAAACAGTATTACTATCTGTAAAATAAAGTTAAATATGTATTTTGAATGCTTTTATTAAATATACTATTTAATCATGTTCAAACATAATGCAATTGTACCTTGTAATTAACATTTGAAGTGATGGTGAATTGATTTCCGCACGTGAAGCCCACTTTGTAATACCTGTCGCTAACCCTTTTCATGGCATTTATCAACTAAAATGTGAAATATAATGCATTAATTAAAATAAATTTACATTTATTAACCAACTAACCCTCACATCATTTATCGCTTTTAATCTACAATTAATTAATATATTAATTAAATGTAGATATGATTTATTCGCCTCTTGATTAATAGCGGCTGTCATTATGTTTATGGCACTAATCGATAGGAAATATACACTGAAAGCCATAACCAATACATAATACATGAAAATATTGCCCAATTGTGAGAATAATATCTGATGTAATAATAATAAGCAAACGGGAATTATGGTAAAATTGAGCACAAAAAGGTACTGGCGCCAAAATAAATTATACGTGTGTATCAAACGGCAAACATTGTTGTGTTCAGCTATGGTATTAAAAATATTCTTGCTCAATTTTCCCCTTATCACTTGCTTGCTACATTGCTCTAATAACTTATTGACCCTGTTGAATTTGATTCGACAGTATTCGCATACAATAAAACATGTAATATTAGAAAACATAACCACTGGACCAGTTAGGTAAGCAAATATCATCATGATAATGATGCCTAAAATACCATACATTATAAACTCATAGAAACCATACATTAATAGAGCTATGGATGTAGCAGACGATAGAAATAACAAAATAAACGTGTTGATTATTGTAGGGGTAAATTTCATCATTAGTTTAACATGATTCAATAGTGAATCCAATTTTTTGTCCATTTTACTATGACTTTTACCATAAGTAGACAATAATTCGTGGCATTTCAGGGCATTTATAACACGAAGCCATTCGTAATGTCTGTGATGTGGACTGTAATTGAATATAAATACCAAACTCAGAGAATAGACAGCATTTAACAATTCTGTTGAGTATATGAATTGAGGGATTCCTCCCAAATGATGGCTCAAATCCATATAATATAAGGGTATTTCGTAACCCATTTGTATTGTCACCAAACATATGGTGAAATATATCACAAATAATACTCGCAGCCATATATGAATGTGCAGTTTATGGCTTTTTGACCCATTATGGTTTTTATTACTATTATTTAGGAGATTATATTCGGTATATTTATTCAGTATATCGGTGTCGCATATTAGGCCATATTTGTTGAGACCCAATACGATATCATTGCTGTATATTTTAGGTGAAAATTGTTTTGACTGTCTTTTACCCACCTTTGCTTCCATTTCATTGATAAAAGTAATCATGATTATTAAAGATATTGTGTTTATCTCAGATTTTAGGTTTTAAATTTAAAATTATAATGGTATTTTAAGGGCATATTCTATCAACTTTTGGTGCATAACTTAATAAGCAATAGAAATATAAAGATATGATTTATGTTTTTAAATCACGATATACAGTGAATTGTGCATTTATATTTATTTTAAAATTTTACAATATAATGTACATCTAAAGGTACTAGTATTAATACGACCGGACTTATTGATTTATATTTACTCTATTAAGAGTGCTGTGTTCATATAAAATTATATTCTTTATTATAATGATGATATTTTGGTTTATATGAGTAAATAAAATTTATTTATAATTAACCTAGACATAATTATGCACTACAACGATCAAAGTAATTTATCACTGTAATTTCTAATGCAATTTAATTTTTTCTAACATCATTTTCTTAGCAGTAAGTTATGAAATTGTAATAAATTACAAATGAAACTACATTATAAAATAAACAACGTAAACTTGAAAAATAAAATAGAAACACAAAAATATAATATTACATTGCAATATATTTTTTGAGTTAATACAGTTTATAAATACTAATAATTTATCTATTAAACATTATGCTATAGGACAGTAGAGCATCTTGGCCAATTGTATTAATGTAATTGTAATAAAATTATATTTTTGAATTAATAAATATTATTCAATGAAGGTTATTTATTTAACACATTTAAGTTATTGTGTACCCATAACTGCTATATATTTATAAATTACTGATATACATTTTAAATTATATAATTTATATTTCAGATCATGTAAAGAAAAACATTTTTATATTACAATTAAAATAGTTTTATTAATGATAATATCTATATATTATATTATAGGATATTAATATTACTAATTAATAATAACTTCGTTAAGTTATAACAAAGTTAATAATTAATGACAAAAAGATTTATTATAAAACATTTCCATGATGCAAATGATGCACATTCAGTTCTATTAACTATTTTAACTATTAACATTTCAATGCTAATTAAGACGATAAAATTAATTAAATATCATATGTATTTGACAAATAAAATTCTCAATAAGTTACAAATATTAATTACATTTAGGAAACAGTATTACTATATAAATACCATAAAGAAACATACACTTTTTAAAACATTATAGAATTTTTAATATAATTCACCAAAAAATTAAAACCTAATAATGAAATTATATTTCCTGATCACTATTTCCATTGCATTGCTATTAAATAGCGGCAATAATGTGGCCGATTGTGCGGAAATCATAGCCGTACCCGGATCAAACTGTCACCTTGGTCAAGCCATCAAACGTATATATAAAAACTATAAATTGCAAACTTGGTAACATAATTAAAATGTGGTAAAATAAATGTAAATTTTTGAATTACTAGATATGTTTGAATTGTCTGGTATGACTCTGGCGGACATGGATCGGGTCAAGATTGAGGTCTGCAAACTTTGCGAATCCTGTTGTAAAGCCATTGATCTGATCGAGAAGACCGTCATCGAAGATGTCTAGACTATTATCACCGGCTAATCCACGGCTCAGCTCTGATTATGCCTGATGCTTTGTTTATTTTAATTAAATTTATTAATTTTAATGATTCACTTTTAATCTATTATTTTTAAATAATTTATTTAGTTTTAACACATGTTATAATTGTACTTAAATATTTAGTTTTTATTAAAACACAAGACAGTATTAAACTTTAAAATATTTTAAGTTACTTTCCAATACTAATGACTCTAACCCATCAACTTCCACAGGTTGCACTCAGGTTGCATTCGCGCCTTTTTATGTGCGAGGGTATACTGTATAATTATTATCAACCAATTACTAATAGCAAAAATAATGAAACTTCAGCTATTAACCAAAGTTAAACTATGAATTACCATAATTAAACATTACAATACGTCCTATTGACTAAAAANAACTTCAGCTATTAACCAAAGTTAAACTATGAATTACCATAATTAAACATTACAATACGTCCTATTGACTAAAAATATGTAACCTGGATGTCCCTGCTCTAACCTATTATTGGCTATTTTTTAAAAAAATTATGATTAAAACGGCATATTTAACAGTTTTGGTCATGATCTGTATGAAGACGGCTAACCATATCTCCAATCTGGCAAATTTACTTATTTTTAATTATAACTCAAACTTTTATTATGTTATTAGAAAATTAATAAAACTTGCATGTTCAATTTTTTCAATAATTTATTTGTATATTTTTTTAATAAATAAAATACTCTTACACAGTATATAATTTTTTAAGTTTTATGTTCAACGAATAAATTAAAAATATGTAAAAACTTTATTAAATATAAGCAACACAATTATGATAATAAAAGTACTTTTATTATATCTTTCTTGGTAGTATAATGGAAATTAACTCATTTAAATAAATCATCATGGCTTTATAATTAATGCAACAAGAAATAAATATTAAATAAACATAGTCTGTACATTGATGAATGTCAATAATGTAACCTTCAACAATGCATAAAAATACTAATATTTTACCCAGAAGTTTATATTTAAAATATTACAAGTTTAAGTAAAAAGATGCATATCCGTGTAATAAATTAATTACAACATTGAACATAAATAATTATAATTAATTAAATACTGGAATAAAAGAGACAAATATTAATGTATAATAACATTAATTTTAAGTAAATGTCAAAAAATTGTGTATAAATTCAATGAAAAAACACAGAATAAATTGAACATAAATAATTATAATTAATTAAATACTGGAATAAAAGAGACAAAATAATTACATATTATTGTAATTAAAATTCATTTACAGTTTTTTAACACATATTTAAGTTACTTTTTTGTGTCTTATAAGAGTGTGTCTTAGGATTCCAATTAAGTTCACGGCATTGGATTGGATTGTTTAAATTTTAAAATATACATAAAACTAACCAAGTTTGTAATAAAATATAATGGTTTCTCGTTTTATGATAGCTTTGGTGGTGTGTTTGACGGCTCAACCGTTTGTCCAATCGGGCAAAATAGTGGAGATTCCGGGCACTGACTGTAATCTCGCTCATGGAGTGCAGCGTAAGTGTATTTATTAGCTTAATTGATTATAGATATGAGTAATTATATCTCAATTCAATCTAAATTAGATTTATTTGACCTGGCCGGCATGAAAGTGGAAGATATGGACAAGGTGAGAGTGGAGTTGTGTAAGACATGCGAACCATGTTGTAAATCAATACAACTCGTTGAGGATCTGCTCAAAGAAGCTTAAATGTACTGTACATACAATTGTTATCGTAAATGGTGAAGTAAATAAAATTAAATTAATAATTTAATAATAATCATTATAAAAGTTATATTTTCGTGCAAACAATTGAAAGATGTCACACTAAGTCTATAAGACGTTGCTTAACATTACAAAATTATTTAAAAACTATAAGACATAGAGCATTAAAAATAGATTTAAAATATAGATGATTTATTAAACTTTAAAAATATATATAATTTGATTGGTAAAAAATGCTACTTTGATAAAATTTTGTGAATATTCGTAGCGTCCCTTTTGAAACATTTTCCAACGCTCCTGAAATATTTTAGATTTTTGTAAATTAAATGATTGTTTAATGTAATGAAAATGGATTTTCATGATGTTAAGGCTCGTAGTAGGGGTAGACTATCTACGAATCTAATTAATAATTGTTTTGACCTTTGATTTGTTAATTTTTTTCGAATTTACCGAAAAATGACTTGATTTTCGGTAAACTTCTTGAAGCTGATCCAGAAGGTAATTATGATGAAAAATTTTACCAAATGATGGTAAACACTTTTTTAAATAGATATCTTAATTGATTATAGCGTTTTGGAATATTTTTGACATTTAAATTTATATTTAGTTAACATATCGGCTATTATCAAAAAGTATAAAAATATCACTTATTTTCTCATAGAACTACAGCAAAAAGTGTTGGAAAAATAAAAATAGCACCGTCCAATCCCTAAGTTGATATTTGTCTTTATGTCACATTTTTACCGAACAAATTATATATTTATTTAAAGTTTAATAAATTATCTACATTTTGGATATGTTTTTAATGCCCTATGTCTTATAGTTATTAAATAATTGACATTACAATTCGTTGCAGAATATCTGAATCACACTGTAGAAAGTTAACAAACGTGCTTTTATATTGAAAATATTACTAATAATAATTTAATAATTAAATTAAAATAAATGAAGTGGTAAATGCTATATTTTACCGAACAAATTATATATTTATTTAAAGTTTAATAAATTATCTACATTTTGGATATGTTTTTAATGCCCTATGTCTTATAGTTATTAAATAATTGACATTACAATTCGTTGCAGAATATCTGATTTACACTGTACACTGATGTTTTTCTCTAAATATTTTTTTCTTAAATTATTTAATTTTTTAATACTTGTATAGCACAAGTTGTATTAACTATTAAAAATATAATTTGAATTAAATAATTATATTAATGATAATTTTTATGTGAAAATCATTGTATTTTCACTGAAACCCACGCATTGAAGGCCAACAATAACTTTCATTATTTTCATGAACTTTCTCTCAAAAATATTTTCAAGTTTTCATTTAATTTTGAAGTGTTTGTTATATTTGTAGAAAAATGTTTGCAATTATCAACACTTCTCACAATGTTTTTGAGGACAGGTATGTGCTTATGGTTTATATTGTATTTGTATTATATTTGTATTATAAAAATAAAAACATTTAATATACAAAAATACATAAAATAATTAAATAACACATCAAAATTTCTCATTCCTTGGCATACATTTCGGTGTAAAAAACAATACTTTTTTGAATGAAAAGTCTATGAAAAACCCCTTTTGCTGTCTATTTATTGTAAAAAGTATTTACTTTTCACACAATTGTTACGCTTTTTGTTGTTATTTTCTCTCGGATTTAATCGTTTATTTAATGCAATTTTATAAAATTATTATTTATTGTAAACATATTTTCAAAATACATATTTTACTTGAATTTTATAATAAATATTTATATTAATAGTTTGACGTTTAATTAAAAAAATAGATATCACATAAAAATAATTATAAAAACATTAATAAAAAGTCAATAAATTTGATTAAAATAGTTACTACAGGCATATAAAGTTCTATATAAGTTCTTTATAAGTTCTATAAACCACCTCGTTAATTCTGTCAATAATTCTGTCAATAAATAGAAAACATTTATGTTTTATTTAGATTATTAATGAAAAAGTATTAAATTTAAAACTTTAATTAAATAAATGTAATTAATTATTGCCAACATAAAAAAGCATATAGCTCTCATTTAACAGCCCGAACCAATTGCTGGGCCTCTCGCATGTGGGGCTCAAATATCTTCATATATTTATCCACTTCGCTATCTGTGAATCCATACTTCGGGGCCAACTCTTGGACAGATTTGCAGCCCTCGGGAGCGGCCGTAAAGTCCACGTCGGAGTCGCCGCCCAAATAGCGGGGCAACTGATCCAACGGTATGAGTGTCTTAATCTCATCGCCGGACGCAAACTTAATGATCTTCTCCTGCGAACCGATCCAGAGTTTGGCCACAGCCCAGAGGGGCCGCAATAGTCGGGGCAGGTTATAGACAATCACATACCGGAGCCCATAAGGAAAGTATGACTTGAGTGTATTGATGAGGAACTGCAGGAAATCCATGTCGGCGTTGGAGAAGCCGACTCCCGTCAAGTCAAACACCAGTGCGTAACCGTTGGCGCCCGACTCGGTGTCCACCCGATTGAGAACACCGACCAGGAATTGGCGTAAATACTCGGTAAGGGCCGGCACTTTGCGGTACACTTTGATCCGCATGTATAGCAATTGGTGGCCCTCGCGGTCCCTCCCATAGGGAAATATGGCACCCGTTTTGACAAACTCTTGCGGCAAATCGGCTTCAGTCCGATGGTTAACGCCGTACGATAGACGCCACCGGAGACAGGCGTCCAACTGGTCGATGGCTTTGCCGACGTTTCCTCGATTCCACTTTATATACCGAAGACACGGCCAGTCGTCGGACCCGACCTTTTCCACGTCCGACTCGTCGTACAGCTCCGGGTGTGTCCCGACTCGGATCTGAATCGCTTGTCTCACTTCAGGGATCAGTTCCCTATAGTCTTGTGGTTTGGTTTCCGATGGCATCGCTAATCACTGACCAGTTATTGATGTTTTTCTTTGCAAATGATTTTTTGTTAAGTAATTTGTGACAAATCTGTAGTTAAAAGTAATGAAAATTTATGTTTAATTAAGTTTTATTTATTTTAATGATGATATAATTTGTGATAGTTTTTTTTGTTATTTTATAATACTTTATAAAACATTTGACTTACATGTTTTAAATCTCAAAATTTTTAATCGAGTTAAATTGTAAATAAATTTAATTTAAAATAAACACTTTGTTATCAAAAATTTCTATGAATAAATACAGATTTAGTATTAAAATTGACACTTATTTACAATACAATTGTAAAATGAGATTACATTTAAAAGGATTGAAAAACTTTAACCGCATATCAAGTCATACATCCGTCTCATAAGAGGACAAATAACTTTATGATAAATTTAAAAACTTTTTAAACCAATAAATAGAAATAGTTTTAATTTATGATCATGCATCAATTGGCTTATTAATGCACCACTTAATTGCTAATTAAAGCATTTCTATTGAAATGCCAACATTGAAATCAAATCAGACATATATAAAAAGCACTAAATTTTTAATTAAAATTTGCAAAAATACTGAAATTTCACTTTTCAATAGCACGGGTAGGAAAGGGAGAGTGAAATGTGGAAAGTGCTGTGTTATGGGGCGAGACTTACTATACGTAAACTAACCATATTATAGATTTCTAAGGACATAGTCATCGATATGTACAGTCAAATGAAAAGTTAACACATCTGTTAACGTTAGCGTCAATCATAGGCAATGTATTGCATACTTTTTAACCAACATGTAAGTTTTAAGGTAGAAAAAACTTTATTTTGTTTTTATCAGATGTGTTCGACTGTATATATAATATTGCATAACAGGTGTGGACATTAGGGGGTAAGCGATGGCAATGGGAAATAACCGGTTTGTAATAGCAGTAACTATACGGGGAATATGTTTCTAATAATTATGTGTATTTTTATATCTCGTTCAGTTTGGACATATAAATTAGTAGAATTACATCGGGGTATTTGTGGTAAAACCCATAGGGTTTTTGTCTTACCTGCAAGTTTAATCGTAATATTTTTAATGATTATCTGGAAATTGCTCTCTATATGCAATCAAAGCTGAAAAACACAAACAAAAAACATTAATTTTTACACAAATTCAAACAATAAAGTGTCTTGAATATGAGCTATATTAGTTATTATATAATAAGTTAATTATTAATAACAACTTTCACTTATAAAATTATTATAGATAATTAATTATGATGGTTATAATTAGGTTGAATTTGTGAGGCTCAACGACTTTATGAAGAACTTTGAGATAAGTTTATCATGTTTGAAGTACTGTATATATATTTATTAAAGTAATAAGTTACAAACAATACTGATAATTATAGTAGATATTTAAATTGAAGTCCATAGCAATTAATACACAAATAGTGTAGATTACATTTATGTTGTTACAAAGATTACAAACATCATATGCTTGTTGTTATACACTTGAAAACTGGGCTTAATTTCACACAAATTAAATTTCATTATACTTTTCCCAACAAATTATACAATAAAATATGATTTCAATCAAAGTCTATGGACAGAAATGGGCGAAAACTGTTATAATAAAAGTAAATGTTTGTCACATAAATGCATATCACATATCAATCTCTGGTGTTTATTAAACAATACAATTGAGAAAAAACACTTTTCATATTAAATAATAATAAAACACATTACAAGTACAGTATTGTATGGTTGGTCGGGGTAGAAAAGTTTGTGGGCGGTTGTCTAGTTTACATCAATCACAAAATATTAATAATAAAATTGTTTTTGAACAAAATATAATCAACATTTTATGCATATATTGATATTAAAACTTTCACTTTCCCTATGAAAATGAAATCATAACTTAATATATTGTTTATTAATTAAATACATGTCTCTTTTGGCACATTTTTCATGCCTTTATAACTAATTTATTTATTTATTACTGACTTAACAGAAACTATGTATTCATTTAATACCAAATACAGTGATTTATTAAATATAATTTACGATTGGCTTCACTA
>CAJPIZ010003320.1:0-11980 GCA_905368565.1 Medioppia subpectinata
GTCTATCAATGAATTCTTATTACCGTTTATGAGTTTAAAACACAAGAATTTTGTATGCATTTAATAATTTCTTAGTCTCTCTCTCTCTCTCTCTCTCCTCTTTTAACAACAATCTAATTAATAGACATCTCTTTTGGTCAACACTTTCAGACACTTATAATTTAGCAAATTCTACATAACTTATGGTAAAAATCTATATTTCATGTGACACTAAACGGTAGTGTTGTTCATAAAGTCTTGAATCCGCGGATCAATTGAAGTACAGTCCGAACGCCTCTTTAACCGCCTGTTCGGCCAACACATGGATTAAGTGGTGATAAATATTTTCATACCATTTATCGTTAAAAACTAGTAAAAAAGTAAAAAAGTTTTGCATTAATGCTAGTTCGCAAAAAACTCGATAACTTATAATTGCATCAAAAACTTACAACAAGTTTTACCATGATTTTTATTATTAAATCTATCGAAACTTAATCCACTATTCAAAATATTATTACAACAAGAATTGCGGTCATAATCGGGCATCAGATCCAACGTATTGTAAGTAATCCGGTATTCATTGGCGTAAAAGTCGGCAAAACAACCATAATTTGTTTCAATCAGATTGCAGTCATATTTACATACTTTACCATCACTTAAAACGGGCACAAACTTATCGTACGTATCAACAAACGAGTGCAAACGTGGTAACTGTTCAAACACTCTATGCGCCACTTCGGGTACGGGAATCATCTCGACAATAGTCCGGGACAATTGGTTACACGAATACACTGTACCCGAGTTGGCCAGAAAATAGGTCGTGTTGTACGCGCAATACACGGCCCGGATATCGGCCACCTGTGAGACTAGTCTCGGTTTGCGGACATTACCGGTCCCGATGTCCGAGTGGCCCAATTGGCGGCCACTGTTGTCACCCCAACTCAGTACCAGACCCTCGGGTGCGGCGGTGATGGCAAACGAGGTAAACCCGTAGCAATAAATGGATTTTATTGTGAACAACTTGGTAAATTTGACGCGCACTGGCGTACGCACAAAATGATTGCCGCCGCCCGGCACAGGACACTCCCCGCACCCGATCTGTCCGGCACTGTTGTCGCCCCAGCCGTACACGTGTCCATCGCAGGTGAGCACCATGGTATGATTGTAACCGCAACTGATCTGGCTGACCCACAGTTCATCGCACACGGTCACTTTGCCGGGCTTTAAATATAGTTCCCGACCGCTCCACCAGCGAGCCATCAGTCCCGCCGGACGGGTTTCCCGACCCAACTGTCCCCACATGTCGTGACCCCAGCTGTATATGTCGTGACCAGCGGTGGCGGCGGCGCTGGCGGTGACGGCGAACACAGCGGACAACCCGTTGGCAAAGTACTGGACTCGCCGGTGGCATAACTCCGGGACCGGTCGGGGAGTCGCCACCCGTTGGTTGTGTCCCAACCCGAGGCAACCGTATTGGTTGGCGCCCAACGCGTACACCATATCATCGCACGTGACGTACAGCGCGTCAAACTCGGTGTCAAAGTCGCGAAACACGTGCAACAATTTGATCCGGGTACGCGTGCCACGTGGTATATTATCGCATATGCTGAATTTACCAAGTAGTTCACTCATGGTGAATTAAATGATGGTGTTTTTTACATTGGTTGTTTTTTAGAATGAAACTTTGTGAAAATACTTTTTCAGCTGTTTTTGTTTATCAACATGAAATAAAAAGTTGAACAGTGTTCCCTCTATGTTAAAGTATGGCAACGAGTATCAAGGGCATTTAGACTGGAATATACCCCCTCCAGTTTGATTGACACCCCTTTTCTGCAGACAACCTTGATTGTATTTATGCTTTTTTTAAATCATGTTATGTAAACCCGGCTAATTTGTACCAATGTAAAGTCACTTTTGTGCTATATAACACTAAACTCTTGATTCAAATAATCAAAATGTAATAAAGTTTTAAAACTAACAATAAATTAACTGTTTGTATACGTGATTACAATTAAACGTGGTTCTATTAACTAAATACATAAATAAATTATTGAATGCGGTAAAAATACAGTTTAAAAATTATCTGGCTAATTTCTAACTAAATTAAAAACTTTAAATAACTGTCAACTCCTCCATACCCGCCACCCACCTAAAACGTATACGTACTCTATGAGCATACAATCTGTCATGTACTATATGAGCAGCGCCGGCGATAAATGTCAAACACTGTGGGGTTGTGTTGTTATGTTTGATAGAGACGTGCCATAGATTTAACACAACATAACACATCCCATAGAAAAAGCATTACTGACGCCACACAACAATCTATACACAGTATTAGTAACGCATAGCAACACTCACTGACACAGCATTATATAGCGTACGTTAAACGCACGCATCGATTATATACTGTACTCAACGCACAGTGGAGTTAAAGTCCACAAACAATATATCGATTGTATTGATAGGTCTATGCCTTACCCAACACATACAGTACACTATCGATAATTCATACACACATACGTGCGCATAGCCTAAGAGTGTGTGTCTGTAGGAGAGGGTGCGGGAGTGTATGGGGGAGTACATGTGGGAGTGTGCAAAATGTGTTGTGACAAGGTGGGGGGAGACCCGACCAATGCCAATGGTATCTCTCGCTCTCTTTCTACAGTACAATTCAATGTGTGTTGTATTTTATTATGAACCGTATATTTGAAAAATAACACTCAAAAAACACACGCAGACATTACCAACATCATCAATACAAATGTAAGCCATTTAGCAGAGCCTGTTGTTGATTATCATCATCATTTCAATTAACTGTAATAATATTTAATTAATTAATTAATGCGCCTAGCTCATTTAATTAATTTATTTACGTTCGTCTTATATGATATGTGCCAACACTGAGCTGTATTGTCATTATTAGTGTACTTTAGTGATACTCTCGGTGTTAATTATGTGTGTAGTTTATACGTGAGTTGATTGTATGACTGGACACTACAGCGTGTCTCATCACTAAATCGCGTCACAATGTAATGCCATGTTATGTGTGGTTATTATTATTATCGCATGTTTTATAATCACGAGTTTGTAGTCACAAACCCTAACAGACATTTAATAATTACAATTAATAATAGTTAAATACTTAACTAGTGTTTACACGTACTGTATATTTGTGTGTTTAGACACCACTAATTGGTGGACCAATTAAACGGCCAAATGGTATGTATTTGTTATTAATTATATTTATTAACTAATATTACACACCATGTTTATAAATGAGGCCACAGATTGTCTGTGCCATAGACTTAACATTGAGTGTTAACTAGCCTTAAACGCCACCATTGAATACAACGCTAATCACTATTTACTTTGTTTTTACCCCCGATTATCATCACCTCTACCGCCGATGGCCACTAAATCACTCACTCATACAACCACTGCATCACTACTACTACTGTTGACCACAACTCTTAACCACCCGTTTATCTCTCACCTGTTGTTTACACTACTCAATGATCACTTGACTGATCCACCCGTTGCTAACCACTCGATGATCACCTGATGGTACAGTCGCTGACAGCGGACGAGCCGCCAGTGTTGCCAATCGGTACGGATGTGTCGGCCAAATACAAGGGCGCCTTCTGCGAGGCCAAAATCAAACGCCTGACGCGCGCCGTGAAGTGCAAACTCACACTCAAACACAACAAAAAAGTCCCGCAAAACGGGTGGACACACATACCTGCGGCACAGTATTGCCGAGCAGTAGATCATAGAGAGAGAGAGAGAGAGAGAGAGAGAGAGAGAGAATAGTTAGAGGGGTTAAATGTAGTTTACCATATTGTGTTATTTATGGTATCTAGATAATTCCTGTCATATTGTTGTAGAATTTGTGTCCAATAATTTACTTTGTTTTTACTATTTTATTACAATTGTATATTAATTAATATCAACGACAATGCATTACAACATCTTAATAACGGCACATTTTATTCATTTTATTTTTAGCCAGTAAACATTTTAAAATTAGTTTATTAAATGGAAAATAATTTTATATATAAGAAATTCAACAAAAATAAATTGAAAATAATTATATTTTGTGTAAAAATGTCTGAAATTTTCAAAATTTTTTAAATCATTGCAAAAATTTCTAAAAAATATTAGAAAAAAATATATTAATAGGGAATTTTCTATAATTTGTTGAAATATTGTGAAATAAAATTATGGCATTATTTAATGACAACAATAAATCAATGAGTAAAAAATTTTGTTAAAAATAATAAATTGCATCTAATATTACCATTAAATGGTTTGATCCAAACCTAACACATATGGACTGATATACAGACATATTTGCTTATATAGTAATTTTAAAAAGTAGTTTTGAGTAATAGGTCTACGAAATAAAGCCTAATACTAACAACAATGCGTACGACAACAATGATTGTGGTAATTGTGGCCCTATTGGCGATCAGCGCTTATACCGTATGACTGATCCAATCGGTATGTGTTATATCTATTACACAATACGAACAATGATTATATTTAAAATATTTATTACAATATGTGCTGACATTTGCAGCCAATGCTTATGCCGAACCAAACCCGGACCCTCTGGCCGAAGCTGACGAGGCCAGTGATTTTGCTAGTAAGATTATTGCATCTAATATAATATAAGATTTAAGCTATAATGATTAACTATTAAACTAATATTTTATATGTGTATTATACAGGTAATATAGCAAAGGTGAACAAGGATATAAAAATAATGGATAGAAGAGATGAATAGAATAGATGGAATAATATTATACAATAGAATAAAAGGCAATATAGTATAGAAAAATAAGTTATATTACTGTATATTGAAATAAAATATTTTTAATTACATTAAATCTAAATATAATATTTCATGAACAGAATATAATGAATTGAAGTAAAAACTAAATTACTTATAGAATTTTGTTGATTTTTACAAAATAATAAACATTAGTTCTTGTTTTAAAATATTTATATATTTAAAGTATACCACATGACTAAATTCTATTTATAAGGTATACTATTCCAACGATTCTATTATTTTGGGTTTATACCAACTATTATATTCCCAGAAAATAGATTATATTTCCAAAAATTTCTAAAAAATATCAGAGAAAAGGTATTAAAAATCAATATTTTCTATAAGTTGTTGAATATATTATGTAATAAAATAAAATTATGGTATTATTTAATGACAACAATCTATTAATGAGTAAAAAAATGTTGTCCAAAATAATAAATTGCATCTAATATTACCATTAAACATCTGGACACCTAGCACATCTGGACTGATATACAGACATAATTGCTTATAAATTAATTTTCAACAGTAGTTTCGAGTAATAAGTCCATACAATACAGTCATATACTAACAACAATGCGTACGACAACAACGATTGTGGTAATTGTGGCCCTATTGGCGATCAGCGCTTATACCGTGATGGCTGACCCAATCGGTATGTATTATATCTATTACACGATACGAACAATGATTATATTTAAAATACTTATTACAATATGTGCTCACATTTGCTGCCAATGCTTATGCAGAGCTCGAGCCGGCACAGGAACCTCAAGACGATGAGGATGTTACACCCGAACAAATGGGTGAAATATTAATAGCAGCTGCTATGATATAAGATTTAACCTATTATAATTCACTATGAAACTAATATTTTAATGTATGTTTGACATAGAGCAGCTTAAGAAGATGATCAAGGACCAGTTAAAAAGCCAATGATTATTACAAGCAAATCACGTGTCCATATGTTTTCAATTATATTGAAATAATTTATTTTAAAAATATTATACTAAATAAAATTTATTTATTTTAAAATAACTATTACTTGAACAGAATATTCTACTTGATTTATAACTATTATATTTATAAATTTTAAACTAGATTGATATAGAGTAATAAACGTGAATTATAATTCTAAACTAAAGACGGACTTTATAAACAGAAAGAATGTAAATTATCAATATCAATTATTGTAATGCCATTTGAGACACAAAATATCGGATAATGAATTCAAACCACTAATGATTTATAACATTTAAACGCTGTAGACTATGGTATAAATGCTATAGAATCAGGTAGCCAAACAATCCTATAAACTACATTTTTATAAATGAATTGTGGTTAAAATGTATAATAAATCTGACATTTTAAAATAGCTGAATATAATTTATAGTTTTATTTATTTTAGTTTTGATATACGATATAAGATTTCATACATTTTATCGCTCTAAACGATATAAGATTTCATCGTTTCCTTTCATTAAGTTATTCACAACAGTCTTAAAGTTGGGATCAGTTGTCACACAATTTCTATCAATAGACCACTCATTATATGATTGCAATACTTGTCGACAATCGGGTCTATCGTTCGGTTCCAATGATTGCATAGAAATCAACACTTTTTGTAATTTACTTTTAGAATTGTATAGATTATTATCTGAGGAATGTAGTACCACACTATAAATAATGAATAAATTAAACATTATATAAAATTTGATAAGAAATAATTGTTAAATTGTAAGAAGATAATATATAGGCGGCCAATATCTTTGTTCCAGTTTGAATTTGCAATATCTCCCAAACGGAATGAGCTAGCTCAAATCTGTAAACAGTATAATGATGTCCCATATATCAAATATTTTATCTAAAAAAATTATTGAAATCACGTGACTAGAACATAGAAATTTTTGGGTCATTTCGAAATGTCATATTTTTAGCCCAGTTGCAAAGGGGGTCAGAAGTGGGTGGGTATGCTATTTGGAAGAGGAGATGTGAAAGTATATATTATAGCAAAGTTTCATAAACATCGAATAAATATTCTGTCGTAACGAACAAAATATTCAAGAAATTTGACACAATATTTGGACAAAAATCGCCCAATTTTGACCTTTTTATTCTACATTTTTGTAGTTTAAAAATCACGACTTATTAGCAATTTTATCCCATAGACATAATGTTAATAAAATTGACAATTTCTCGTAGATGGCTGAAGTAATCTTAACCAAATTTTGTTATAATATATTTTCACATCTCCTCTTCCAAATAGCATACCCGTCCCCTTCTGACCCCCCTTACATGGGGGCTAAAAATATGACATTTCAAAATGACCCAGAAATTTCTATGTTCTAGTCACGTGATTTGAATAATTTTTTCAGATAAAATATTTGATATATGGGACATCATTTTACCGTTTACAGATTTGAGCTAGCTCATTCCGTTTGGGAAATATTGCAAATTCAAACTGGAACAAAGATATTGGCCGCCCATATATTATTTCTTAAATACTGAGAAAAAATATACTCACAATTTTGTTGTTATTTTATTATCAAATATATTTTCCCCGATTTTGGCCGCACTGTAAACATCTGTCTTGTTATCAACAGTTTGTCCGTCAGTTTCTTCGGGCGATAAATATTCGGGATTTCTATTAGAGGACAGGCTTTCAAATATTGAGACTAAACCAAGATCACATAATTTCAAACACAAATTCCCGGCTTTGCCTCCGATTAACACATTCTCGGGTTTGAGGTTTCGGTGAATCACTGCTGGACTCAAATCATGCAAATGTTGGACACATTTCAACAGCTCTGCGAATATTTGACACGAAATGAAAAACTCCGACGAATTCATGGCCTCTTCGGCTGATCGGCCGCCAAATGCCGGGCCTTTGAGTGACAGTACTGTCCGTAAACTGTGTGAACACAACTCCATCTCAATGTAATATTTCTTGTCTTCAAACCATGTATACAGATATTGGACCAAATGTTTGGTCGGTATATTTAACAAAGTGTTCAAAATTTTGAACACTGTGTTATCTATTAAACATATACATTATTAAACCTGATTTTAATACTATAAATCATTTTGCATATTTACTATGATATTCAATAATTTTAATAGCATATTCCATTTTATTTTGCCTTTGTCTTACTTTGAAAACTGTGCCAAAACATCCCGTACCCAATACAAACAACGCATCGTAACGATGTTTATATATATTTGAATCTGGTTGAGCTAAAAATGTAAGTGAATTAAAATATAATATATTTTATTTTAGAATTTCAAAATTTATACCTTTATGTAATTGATTTTTTATAAGTACTTCGTTTAAAAAATGTCCACATTTTTCATTAAATTCTTTAATTGTATTGTAATTATAGACTTTATAATCGCATAAATGTATTGTTTTATAAGTCATTTTCATTTCACTTAAACAATAATTAAAGAAATTTGTGTAAATAGTTTCACTAAAATTTAGGATATGATTAATATTATATATTTTATCATTGGATAACCCGATCACACAATAACTGCTCTTATACTTGTAGGTTGTGCTAATAGTCAGCAAATCCACCATCGTTGTATTATTGTTTGATACCTTGACCACTGTTTTATGCGTTGAACAAACATTATTATCACTCATATGTTGGCCACAAAAATACACAAATCCATCGCTTGTTAGGAAATATGTTTGTCTATCAGTCAGACACACCGTTTGGATGTTATATAAATTGTCAATCATTTGTGGTTTAAATATATTATCCGATATATTGTGTCCCAAATTATATTCATTAAAACCCCAACTGAAGACTCGGCCATAGTACTCGGCCACGGCAAACGATATAAATTCATAACAATAAATGCTTTTTATTTTATAGCTATTTTCATTGTGTATAATCTGTATTTTCATTAGAGTCATAATCTTGGTTAAGTGCTGTTTCCCACAACCCAACTGTCCCTCACTATTACTACCCCATCCGTAAACAAAGTCATCACCGGTGACCACAAGTGAGTGATATTGACCACAACTTATACCACGTATAACAGAATTATTAGGCAATGATATGATGTTTGGCTGTAAGTAATCTTCAGTGGGTGGTCGGGCTAAGTGTGCCCAGTTGTTACGACCCCAACCGTGTATATAATTTTGGTCATTAATGGCTAAAACAAAATTATAGCCACAAATGAATTGTTGTATATTTTGTTGACATAATTCTGGTATAACTAGTGGTGTATTGACAGCCCTATTGTGTCCCAAACCAAGTGATCCACACTTAGGGTGACCAACTCCCAACTCGGGAAATGAGAATATTATAAGAAATTTTGAGGACAAATGAGGACATTTTTAGTAATTATAGAAGACAAAATTGAGGACACCATTTTATTAACAAATTTATTTATTGGTTGTATACGCTAAATACGCTTGTATGAATAATTAGCATTCACAGTTATATTTTGGTGTTAGTTTAATAGAATTTATTAAATTTTATTCATTTTAACAAGCGAGTTTAATTAATTGCAAAATTCTATAATAGTATTTTTTATGTGATGCATGTTATATAAAATACTTTAGCATAAACCCGATCTTTCAGTACAATTTCATACAATTTTTGTTACAATTTAACGCTATTTAAGTGTTAGTTTATCAATATGAAAATTGAGGACAATGAATAGTCCTCATTACCCCCTTCTGAGGACAGTAGCCAAAAGACTCCGAAATGAGGACTGTCCTCAAAAATGAGGACGGTTGGCCACCCTATCCACACTTATTAGATCCCATGCAAAATGTAATCGAAATGTATTTTTCCTTAGCACTAAAATTTCAACAAATTTTACATTTTAAATAAACAAAATTATTATTACTCACATAGAATTTAACATTAACATAACATCAACCGAAAGTTAAATTATAGCAATAATTGCAGTTATCTATTAACTTAAGCAGTAATCACATGTTAAATCTCATAAAGCGGAGGGGGATAGCCGAACGATATCACATTATTTAGATAAAAGTTTATTTAATAATATATAAAGTTTACATACGTTGTGTTTATTTTAAACATCTTATATCCGATAACACCTAGACTAAAAATATCAACTTTAAGGTCATACTGCTTAAAACAAGACACTTCGTATGCCATGTAGTTAGGAGTTCCCACGCCTGTAGTGTGACTTTGGGACTGTCGGTGATGTTCAGTGGCCAAACCAAAGTCACCCAACTTTAAAAATCTCTTGTTTTTACTATGATGTTTGATTAATATATTTGCGGGTTTGATATCCCTGTGAATGATTGGAGGGTTTAATCCATGCAGATATTGAAGGCATTCCAAAAGTTCCCGAAATATTTCACAATTTAGGAAATACTCATAAATACCCATCGGTTCTGTTAATTGTCAAATACTTGTTGCTTATTGTTAAGTACAGAGCGGAGTGTTTGCGGGCAGTACTCCATCTGAATATACAATTGCAAGCCTTCGATCCACGAGTTGTAATATTTGACCGCTAACTTCGACTTAAGCTTCGCTAAATGTTTTACCTCTCTCAAAACTCGATTTTTATTTCCCTTACTAAAATCTATGTTTTAATTAATTGATAATTTCATTAATAATACAATAATTTAAAACTTGTATTAAAAGTTACCTTCAAATTGTACTCTTTTAACGGCATATATCTTATCATTATCTTTACCCTTGACTTTAAATACTGTCCCAAAAGCTAAATTTAACTCAATTGGGTCACAAATATAAAGGTTAGTCATTTTGCAACCAATTTGGCCCCAATTGTTGTCAACCCAGGCAAACACCTGGCCATCACTAGTTAGCACCAGTGTATAATAGGTGCCGCAAATAATTTCGGCAATAGGTTTATTTTTAAAATATGGTATTTTTGTTGGTTTTGAACAATCTAGTTCAAAATTATTCTGGCCCAATTGGCCATAATTGTTACAGCCCATGCCATATATCTTATACTTATCGCTTTCCGCTAACACAAAGTCCAATCCATTGACAAAGTATTGTATTTTTTAATTACATAACTGTGGTATTATTTTTGGCGATTGTTTAGGCTTACTGTGACACAAACTCAGACATCCCTTTCCATTATTGCCCAAACCGTAGACCAGTTTCTCTTTTGTTGTAAATAATATATTTATGTTATTATTTTATAGTAACCGTTAGTGTTCTATCGCTGCCAAGCGGTGGCGATAGTATCGTGTGAGAACGACGAGCCGATGGTCAACAGTTATAGACAAATAGTGTTGATAAACCGAGGGTTGTGATGCTGGTAATCGTTTATATGATTAGCGGTTACCAACTTACGCTTCACCTGTAGTCTCGAGTGTTGATCAGTTGGACATGCCTCTGCGGGAACCGCTTTGGTGATGATAGTGATGACAATGAAGAACACTGTGGTTAACAAATCTAACTAAATATTTATTCTGTATAACAATACATATGAAAAATGCTTAACAATGGTTTGGATTGGTGTTGAAGTCTTTGTAAGGACTTGAAGTGTTTGCTGCGGTGTCTGAACACTAACTGATGATTAGTTGAGTGCTTGTGGTGTGTTTTGTATGTTTTTCCATCCGGTCCTGTGATGAGAAGACCGTTGGAAAGGGTTGGCTGCTGTTGCTGTGGGTTTGAATGCTGTGAAAGTGGTTACTGTATGGGAATGGGGTTATGGTATGCTTTGGTGAGAGAACTGGTGCCGGAATTCCTGGTAAACGGATTAGGTTGAGGAGAGTTGAGGGTCATTGAGTGCAAAAGGCTTAGTGTTCAAGAGAATTTAAATCGTAGAAAACATGTAATTTTGAGATATTAAACTGTGTCTGTATTTTATCACAAAATGTGAAATTCTTCAATAAATCACACATTTTATAAATAATAATTATTTATTTATTTTTAATTCAAGTTTTATTGTAATTATTTACACATGTTGATATATGATCTATCTGGGTTCATTTGAGGGTTCGTTTTTACAAAGGTTTACTCATAGCACTAAATAAGCATTGATTCAGCGTTAAAATGTAGAAATGAACCTTTAACCCTAGACCACAACAGACTGAACGATATTGCACTTTTCATTTTCAAACTCTCGGTAAAAATCAGTTATAAGGATCAGCTCTAAAAAATTCCAGGAATGCCTCAATCAAACATTTGAGAAAAT
>CAJPIZ010003321.1:0-11979 GCA_905368565.1 Medioppia subpectinata
AACCTTGAGACCAAACTTTGCTGAGTTTGATTTTAGAATAGAAGTCGAGCTCAACCTCAGTCTTCAAACTAAACCTCAGTCTCAAGACTCATTTTAGTATAGCACTGTAACATTCATTTGTCTCAATAGACATAGAGATAATTTTTTCATTGAATTGTCGACCGGTTTAACAGAATATATAAGCGTTTGTCTCATTAATATCCTATACTTATTGGCTATTAATTACTTTCAAACCAATAGACCCACTGCTTATGAATTACTCGTGTTTTATGATCGAAGCTATACATTTACTATTATGTTAATCCAGTTGTTAAACATTTAATATATTTTTCACTGGCACTGTCGTGTATTAAACTAGTCTAAAATAATTTAAAAACATGTTAAATTGCTATTAATATTTACCAACATGGTTAATAATAGCTTTACTAAATGATTGTATTGTAAATCTAATGTCTGGAACATTATTTTATATATAAAAATAATATTTAATTTAAAATAATAAATATATGATTAAATGGTGAAAAAGTGTAAACTTTATGTATTTATTTTGAATTGATAATTATTTTGTTAATATTACCCGTTGTGGGGCATAAAAAGGTAAGTAGTTTAAATCTCAATCATAATTAATTAATTGCATAAATTTATCAGTAATTTAAATTATTTATAATTAGTATCAATAGTTTGGTGTATTATCCAAAATGTCCTTGTGTCCAAATTTAGATTTTATTTGTTTGGTTTCCAATAGTTGGATACAAATATAATTTATAAAAATATATAGTAATAAAATATAAATAAGTAATATAAGTTACACCAATTTATTTTATTTGATTAATTTAAATTAAGTAAATTACAAGGAAATAGATCAGGTGTTTAGTAACTGAATTAACATAACAGTGAATGTAATGACAGAACCAATGAAACCGAATAAAAATTTAAAATTAAGTTCAAATATGTTTAAAGCCATGTATTGGTGTCGAGAATACCGATCGATATATTCGGACAGTACACTCGAATTCAATTGCTTTTAGTTTATGATCAAATGATTTTTACTAAGGGTTTGTTTCTATTGGCACTTAGGTATTTCACACTCCACTTCAAATAAAGTACGTTTGAAGTGAAGTGTGTTCCTATCTGTATACCTATATAACACTTTATTGTGTCAAACATGGACGACATGTGGCCAATGTTTATGTTTTCAATTGTGACATATTTTAATTGTTTAATTGAATTAATTGATTGTGAAATTAATTTATTAAATGAGGAATTAGAGTATATGAATTCCTTAATTGAGGCATATACCGCATATTTAATGTTAATCAATAATTTGAGCAAAATGTAAGTAAATTAAATTACTAAATTCATATAGAATATTAAGATTTATAAATAAATATTTAAGTAAATATTTGACCCCTTTTTAGTAAATATATAAGTAAATATTTGACCATTTTAAATAAATATTATATAACATATTTTATAACGATTAATTTTATTATAGATGTTATAAAAAGAGGCGATTTATAACTAAACCTACGTATCAAAACAAAGGATGGTTTGAGGTATTGGTGCCTAAAATGACTAATGATGTATTCAAAGAAAATTTTCGGATCAATAGACATACATTTTTTAAAATTGTAAATAAACTTTGCAATGATATCAATACAAATGACACCAATTTTAAAAAATCAATACCAGTTGAGAAGAAAATAGCCGTAGCTTTATGTGTATGTATAAAAGGTGTCCCAATGAATTTGTACTATTTGATAGCTTATATTCTTTAAACAAATTATCCCTGATTATAACTATTTAGGTTTTATCAACAAATAGCGAATACAAGGAGATTGGCGCAAAGTTTGGGATCGGGAAAACATCAGTTTGGCGATGTGTCAAATTATTTGTTACATCATTTAACAAAAGATTGGTCAAAGAGTTAATTAAATGGCCATCAAATGAAGAGTTTGAAAAAATAGCCATTGATTTTGAGCAACGGTGGCAGTGGCCTATGGCGGTAGGAGCTATAGATGGATCCCATATACCTATTAATGCACCGATTGATATGGCAACCGATTACTATAATTACAAAGGATGGCATTCAATATTAAGTTTAGTAATATGTGATGCCAATTACAAAGTAAGTATATTATAGAATGAAAGTACACTCTCTAAGGAGTCGTGTGGTATACTTCATATGGCCAGACAACCTCGGGTTGAGCCGCAGTGATGACTTTTATCGGGAAAAATTTGAATATCAAATCTTGTATTTTATAAATAAACATTTTTATTACAGGTTTATTATGTTAAAACTGGCATTCCTGGCAGAACTAATGATGCAGGAGTATTTAAGAATACATCAATTTATAAGGATGCTAATGATGGCAATCTATTTCCATCAGGAACAAGACATTATGGTGATGTTGAAGTTCCATATCATTTATTAGGTGATAGTGCTTTTGCACTAAAACCTTGGCTTTTAAAACCATATATTTTTAATCAAAATATGGATCAAAGTCAGCGTAATTTTAATAGACGCCATAGTCGCGCCCGAAGAGTAATTGAAAATGTCTTTGGTTTATTTAAAACCCGTTGGCGTAGATTTTCAACATGCCTTCAAATGCGATTAGAAGACATAGGTAATTATAAATTTAAGATATTTGGATACATAATAATGCCCCGAACCTTTCCTTCCCTTTTAAAAAACCTAATATTTTTATTTATATTTATAGCCGACACAATAATGGTAGGATTTGCTTTACATAACATGTGTGAAATCGAGAGACAAAGCGAAAGAGAAATATCTGAAGACATTGATGAAGATATTGTTGAAGAAGACATAAGATATGATGTTGATTCTGGTCCAGCAAATGATATTAGAACTGGTTTAAGAAACTTTTTTGATTCACAAATGTTTTAAATTACTTTAATTCCTGTGTTGATGATGAAGATATTGTTGAAGAAGACATAAGATATGATGTTGATTCTGGTCCAGCAAATGATATTAGAACTGGTTTAAGAAACTTTTTTAATTCACAAATGTTTTAAATTACTTTAATTCCTGTGTTGTGATCACGTAATTTCAATAATATTTTTATACAAAATACTAGACATATGGACTTTCATTTTACATTTTACAGATTTGATCTAGCTCTTCTAGTTTAGTTGTAATCACAAAAGCCGTGAGGACAGATTCTGTTGACTGATTAGATAATAAAAATAAATCAATTAATTTTAAATTTTGTGTTTTATTTCGTTTTATATGTTTAAAGAAATGTCAATTAGTTTTATTGTTGTTGAAGTTTCTTTTCAATTAAATCTAATACATTCATTACTTTGTCTGTAACTAAATTAAATCTAGTTATTGTCGCATTTCTTCCAGCAGTTAACTCATCCATTCTTTCATTGTGTTTATTGTTAATTTCGGTGATAAATTGGTTAAACTTTTTTGTTTGACATTCAATTAAATCACCGACATTTTTTCTTTTGCTCGAACTTTTCCTTAATTTAGTCAAATCATTATCTTGTAATGGACATTCTTCTTCCATTTGGATGTCTTGAATTTCCTATTAAAACATAAACATTGAAAGTGATGAACAATTCTTCCATTAAAAACTTACCGTTGATTCCGAAATATTGATGAGTTCTTCATTATAATAATGACTTGTTTTCAATATTTCATGAATTTGTTGAAAGTAAAGCCAATTAGAAGGAGAACCACCTGTTATATTTGGTTTACTTTTGTTGTAATTACACTTCAAATTTTCAATTTTCTTCTTAATTTGAATGTAATTTTTGTCCACATTTTCTTCCTTTAATTTTCTTTGCATTTCAAGATATACTTCCTTTTTTGGACCAATTGTTTTCAATTTATCGTTAAATTCACGCCAAATCGCTATTAATTTGAACGTATCATCTGGTGACCAAATGTCTCGATTCTTCTTTTTGGGTGTTTCACTCATGATGTGAACAGATACTACACTTTGATCTTAATTTCTTAAATAAATTTATAAATATTACACTAATTTATTTTTAAATAATATATTCAAACCCATGTGTTATTTAAAGGTATCAAAACAATACAGTAATTACGTGGTCATAATCAGCACCAATTCATTAATTATGTGAACAAAACCGGTCTCTGAGTGCACACTTGAAATGCTGAGTGTGACTTTAATTCTGAGTGATTTTCGAGTGCACTTACCTGTTCCTATCTATACTCCAATTTGGAGTGTGAAATACTTAAGTGCCAATAGAAACATGGCCTTATACAGTAATATAAGATTTACAATAATCTGCAAGAATTGTATTTCGTTTGGCATTTATTACAATAGAGATTACTTTCAATTTGTCAGTTGAATGAGAATTATATGAGAAATACTGAAGTGATCTCAACATTAATATTGCTTCAAATATACAATCATTTGTTTATAATTATATTCAAAAAGACGGATTGAATACTGAATTATTATTAGTTACACATCAGACAAAATAAATTCACTGCAGTTTTGATGCTATAATAGATTACTTTCACATATAGAGAACATTTTTATTTGAATTGCATTAAAAGTCTGAATATTTGTGAATATTTAGAAATTGTATACAAATTAAATTATAAAAACATTAAGTTATAAATTTATCAAATAATTTATTATTCAAAGAAGTAAATTTTAAAAACATTATAAGTTATGTAATCCTAACCATTGGGACTCATAAAACATTACATTATCTGATATACAAATTTTTAAAAACTACTGAAAACAACTTTAAATGCCATAAAAGTTGATGAAATCACAGAAGTTTTGACTGAACTCTAAAGTAGATTCTGTGTTATTAATGATGACTATATATTTACACGTTTTATTTTATTATTAATTGTTTGTTAATTTATAAAATTAAAAACTCACACAGTATCATGACAAGAATAAATGCTTATAGAAACTATTCTTGTTGTTTTAAAGTATTTAATTAAATTAATATTTCATCATAGTAAATTAGTGTATAGTACTGTATAATGGGATGTGATGTGAAACAACAATATTACAATGCCATGAATGATAGGAAAGCTATTGAACACAATGTATGGCATTCATTAAACGCAGGTTTAATGAGTATTGGGTCTCCGTTTGATGAACAGACCATTATTTCTTATTCTAGGCCACCCTACACGCTCCTCGCTGGCCTATTATTAGGCCACCCAACATGTCAAACGCTGGCCTATTTATAGGCCTGTCTACACGTAACGTTTACATTTTCACCCAACGCGCGAAGGGTTAAGATGTGTCATATGCAATGACAATCGTTTTGTTTTTTAATTTTATCATAACATTACTGTTAATTAAAAATTTAAAGTTTAACTATCAACATTATTTAATTAAATAATTGAATAAATTATGTATAACTAAAATAAAATTGGTAACAGCTTTGTATCCATTTTCAAACATATTTTAATATTGAGTTTCGACACCTTTTCAGCAAATAAATACAATAAATCAAAATATTTATTGTATTCAATTCAAAAGTGTCAGATATTTAATGCTATAAATCTTGTGCATTCAAATTAATATAAAACATATCATAAGTATTAATGTTTGGTTATAATAATAATATATTAGTTTAATAGTATACATATTATAATTATATTAAGTTAGTTGTTTAATTATTAAGTAATAATTAATTATTCAAAAAAAATGGAAGAAGCTATAAATCCGTTTTCACATATATTTCTTATACTCAGTTTCGACACCTTTTCAACAAATAAATACAAAAATTACATTAAATATGTATTTAAAATAATAGTTATTGTAATGATTATCTATAACTACTGGTATTCAATAAATGAAATATTGAATAATAAACAACTTAATAAAAACCTATGGCGAGTAGCAGTGCTCATAAAATTATCAGTAATATCCGTGTGTTTCGTATATTTTGAGATACAATCAGTGAAAATCAATGAAATTCTTGTAAATATAACTCGAGATTTAGCGGACAATGAGTTATCACGGGTGAAATTGTGGTCTAAATTATTAACTATAATATGGATTATATTAATTACAATATCATTTGTGTCGTCTATTATATTTCAAATATATTATCCTAGGTTTATTATTGTAACAGTTGTAGATATATTTTGGACATTACAATTCTTTGGATTAATAATAGCCACTAATCTGTTATTAATTCAAATATGTTTTGCTGTATATCTGTTGGAAAGAAGATTAATAATTAAATTTCCAGAGAATATAAACACTCGTTATAATTACGATCACTTGAGGCGACAGTTGCTGACCATAGCTATACATAAACAGGCAATTAATGACAATTTAGGTATTTTACCGTTTTTATGGTTTACTGAAATGTTTTTTGCAACTTGTTTGAGATTAACCTTTATTTGTCTCAATAGACATAATACTAATTATTATTTTTACATTGAATTATCGGGTTTAACAGAATATATTATTATTTCTATCATTAATACACTATACTTATTGGCCATTAATTACTTTCAAAGCCATAGACCGCCTGTTTATGAATTACTTGTCGGTTATGACCAGAATTTCCGATCAATGGATTCACGGGAACTATCGGTCAGACAATTACTGACCGAATATATCAATCGTTATTCTCGACACCAATACATGGCTTTCAACACATTTAAAATTAATTTCAAGTTTTTATTCACTTTTATCGGTTCTGTCATTACATTCACTGTTATGTTAATTCAGTTATTAAGCAATTAATTAAATTTTTATTTACTTAGTATAAATCAATTTAATAAAGCACATGTAATTATTTATATTAAATAAATGTATTCTTACTATTAATTTTTCCGCAAAACAAATACATTATTTTAAATGAAAGAAATGTGTTTATATTTCATTTAATACAATTAACATATATATTTTTTATTTAAACAAAATAAATACAAAATATGTATTGTAAATGTTGTTATGTATAAAAAAAATATAAACACATATTTACATTTATTTTAATAATTAAATCAATAAAATTTAATTTGCTTTATTGTATTGTAATGAAGTTAAATATGTTATTTATACATTTAATGCTGTAAAACATGTATATTTAAATAAATATATTAGCATAATTATTAATTGTTGAATTGATAGTATAAATATTATAATTATATTGAATTAATTGTTTAATTATTTAGTGAATAATTAATTATTCAACAAGATGATATTTGTTTTGTATCCCTTTTCACATATATTTCTTATACTCAGTTTCGGCACCTTTTCAACATTTAAATACAAAAAATATATTAAATATGTATTTAAAATAATATTTATTCTAATGATTATCTATTGCTATTGGTATTCAATAAATGAAATATTAAATAATAAACAACTTAATAAAAACTTATGGCGAGTATCATCGCTAATAAAAATATCGATAATATCCGTGTGTTTTGTATATTTTGAAATAAAATCAGTAAAAATCAATGAAATCTTTGTGAATATCACTCGAGATCTATCTGACTATGAATTATCACGTATGAGATTGTGGTCAAGAATCTTCAGTATATTATGGATTATATTAATTACATTATCTATTATGTCATTAATTATATTTCAAATATATTATCCTAAATATATTGTTGCAAAAATAGCAGACATTATTTGGGCAGTGCAATTCTTTGGATTAATGATAGCCATTCATCTATTATTAGTCCAAATCTGTTTTGCTGTATATCTGTTGGAAAGAAGATTAATAAATAGACTTCCGGAGGATATGAACACTCGTTATAATTACAATCACTTGAGGCAACAGTTGTTGACTATAGCTATACATAAACAGGCAATTAATGACAATTTAGGTGTTTTGCCATTTCTATGGTTTACTGAAACGTTTTGTGCAACTTGTTTGAGATTAGCATTTATTTGTCTCAACAAAAATAATGATCATTTTTTCATTGAATTGACCGGTTTTACAGAATATATAATTAATTGTTTCATTAATATCCTATATTTATTGACCATTAATTACTTTCAAAGCCATAGACCGACTGTTTATGAATTACTTGTCGGTTATGACCAGAATTTCCAATCAATGGATTCACGGGATCTATCGGTCAGACAATTACTGTCCGAATATATTGATCGGTATTCTCGACACCAATACATGGCTTTCAATACAATTGAAATTAATCTCAAATTTCTGTTTACTTTCATTGGTTCTGTCATTACATTCACTGTTATGTTAATTCAGTTATTAAACAATTAATTTTATTGTAATTTATCTAGTTTAGATTAATTTACTAGACTACATTGTTTGAATAAATAAATGCTCTCTGATTATACATGTGATCTTCTTACAAATATTGAACGATATATTTATTTTTAATTTTAAAAAATAGTTTTTATGTTTTAATTACTAAATATAATTTATATTTTTATTTGCAAAATGCAATTAGACAAAAGGACAATATGAAAAACAGTAATAATTACGATCACTTAAGGCATCGATCGGTATTCTCGACACCAATACATGGCTTTCAATACATTTGAACTTAATTTTAAGTTTTTATTCGGTTTCATCGATTTTGTTATTAGATACATTGTTATGTTAATTCAGTTAGTAATCACATGATCTATTTCCTTGTAATTTACTTAATTTAAATTAATCAAATAAAATATATTGGTGTAACTTATATAACATATTTATATTTTATAACTACTGTATATATTTTTATAAATAATATTTGTACCCAACTATTGGAAACCAAACAAATAAAATCTAAATTTTGACACAAGGACATTTTGGATAACACAACAAATTATTGATACTAATTATAAATAATTTAAATTACTGATAAATGATTTAATTATGATTGAGATTTAAACTACTTACCTTTTTATGTTCCACAACAGGTAATATTAACAAAAAAATTATCAATTAAAAATAAATACATAATGTTTACACTTTTTTCATCATTTAATTATATACAGTATTTATTATTTTAAATTAAATATTATTTTTATACATAAAATAATGTTCCAGACATTGGATTTACAATACAATCATTTAGTAAAGCTATTATTAACCATGTTGGTAAATACAGAGTTGGGCATAAATGACTGGAGTTTTAATTAATTTTTTAAAAATACTTAGAGTTGAGATATTTTGTTCAAATAAATTTTGTTTTATTTAGAAATAATGGTAGTTTTAGTGGAACTAATGGATGAGGTTCTCAAAGTGACCATTTTTGCACAGAATCAAATGCCGTAAAAAAGTGACAAAAAACCGGTCCGTCGGTTGAATCTTCTAAGTCGAATAACTCGTAAAATATTCGAGATAAAATTTTTTAAATTTCAAATTCAGACTCAGCGTTAAATTCTACATCGAATTCATATATAATATTAATAAAACGAGTTAATTATAAATTATCGACGGACCGACGGACCGAAGGATTAAGGGGTAAAAAAGCCCTCGCCTCAAAAACTGACTTGGTGATTGTGGTCAAACTTAAGGTCACACTTTGCCCATACTTTGCCTTGAATTTGCGCAAGGTTGCCGCAGCCGATCTCCTANCAGCTCGATGATATCGATCCTCTGTTTGGTGGTGTACACATTTTTTGCAGACGTCATTTTAATTAAATAAAAACATGTGCTAAAAAAACTACAACCTTTTGTAATTAAAACAAACTTTAATTGACATCTATATCTCTACTGGTATTCAAATAGCGCTCATTTTAAAACTCCAGTCACTTATGCCCAACCCTGTATTAATAGCAATTTAACATGTTTTTAAATTATTTTAGACTAGTTTAATACACTACAGTGCTAGTGAAAAATATATTAAATGTTTAACAACTGGATTAACATAATAGTAAATGTAACCACAGATCCAATAAATGTGAATAAAAACTTGAGATTTAGTGCAAATGTGTTGAAAGCCATGTATTGGTGTCGAGAATACCGATCGATACAATCGGTCAGTAATTGTCTGACCGATAGTTCCCGTGAATTCATTGATCGATAGCTTCGATCATAATAGACAAGTAATTCACAAGCAGTCGGTCTATTGGTTTGAAAGTAATTAATTGCCAATAAGTATAGTATATTAATGAGACAAACGCTTATATATTCTGTTAAACCGGTCGACAATTCAATTAAAAAATTATTTCTATTTCTATTGAGACAAATGAATGTTAATCTCAAACATGTTGTGGAGAAAAGTTCAGAGAATAATAGAAATGGCAAAACACCTAAATTGTCATTAATTGCCTGTTTATGTGTAGCAATAGTTATGAACTGTTGCTTCAGTTGTTCATAATTATCACAACCATTTAACATTACAATTGATTTATTAATTAATCTCTTTTCCAACAGATATACTGAATAGTAGATTAGGATTAATAATAAATTAGTGGCTATTATTAATCCATACACTTAAAGAATCCAAAAGACCTGGATAATTATTACTCTAATTATATTGTTGTAATATATTGAAAATATAGTCAACGATATAAATGTTATTGAGATTAAACTAATCCATATTATAGTTACAATTGTTGACCAAAATTTCACACGTGATAACTCGCTGTCCGATAAATCTCGAGTGATATTCACAAAAATCTCAGTGACTTTCACTGATATTATCTCAAAGTATATAAAACATACGGCAATAAGAAATATTTTGATGACCACTGATAGTCGCCATAGATTTAGTGCCAATGATTTATTTATAATAATTTCATTAATTGAATACCAAAAGTCAGCGCTTATTGTTATTATAAATATTAATTTAAATGCATATTTAATAAACTTTTTGTATGCATTTGTAGAGAATGTGTCGAAACCCAGTATAAGGAATATGTGTGAAAATCAGCGTGACCACCTCTAGGCTTAACAATAGAGAACATATGACCAAATTCTTATTAAAATAGAGAACAAATAGAAAACAAATATTTTACGTTAATTTTTCTTTTACATTTAAAAATAGAGTTTATTTAATACCAATATTTAATTAAAATTTATTGTGTTAAGTGTATAAAAAATGGCAATTAATAATCAAGAAAGTGTTAATTCCTTTATTTTTGTATAGATAAATAAATATTTAATAAATTTAGTAACATTTCTATCATTTATTTTAAATTTAAAATAGAGAACAGTTCTCTATTTCGTTCAAATACAAGTCCAAATAAAGAACTGTTCTCTGAAATAGAGCACAGGTGGTCACGCTGGTGAAAATGGATGCAAAACTGATTTCATGTTTACTTAAATCACAATTATTTTAATTAATAAAAGTTCTTGAAGTTTGTCAAAAAAAAAATTGTACCAAAGCTTAAGAATTATTTTGTATTTAGAAATTATGTAATTTATATCCAATATATTTTCAGTTTTTTATATTTTAATAAATGTAAGACTTATTGCAATGTATTTCGTTTAAGTTTTAATATATTTTCAACATTCAAATAGTTATATTCTGTAACATAATAATAATAACAGTAATTTGTTTGTAATCCATGACAATTAGTACAAACATTCAATAATGTACTCAAGTAAAATCTATATTTTGTTAAATTAATAATTGTTATTATTGTAGTTATTTTTTGTATAATTATTATGACATTTATTTTCCCAGCAATAATCAATTATTTAAAATACCGTAAGCCTGGCCATAGACTATACGGTTTGATCTGCAGTTTTTCCCTCAATGCACCGTCTATTGGGGATTGCATAGACATACACTATAACCTCAGTACACATGCCGTTTTATAATTGAAACTTAATACCGTAAGCCTGGCCATAGACTATACGGTTTGATCTGCAGTTTTTCCCTCAATGCACCGTCTATTGGGGATTGCATAGACATACACTATAACCTCAGTACACATGCCGTTTTATAATTGAAACTTTGAAATGTAAAAAAGTGTTTTTATTCTGTTGGAGACAGTTAAGACTAGTAACAACATGTAAAGAAAATAAAAGGATAAAGTTCAGTGTTAATGGGTAAAATGCCAAAAA
>CAJPIZ010003324.1:0-11970 GCA_905368565.1 Medioppia subpectinata
AAAACAACTACCATGATTAATTAAATCTGCTTTTCAAAAGCAAATTTTCATATTCAGTGGCGATAGACTTGTAGTGATTATTACGGGGCTCTCTATAATCCATTTTGCACTGATACCGACCACCTGTGTTGGGTCCGGCACCGGGTATTGTCAGGTACACCATACCGGGCACACTCTCGTCAACGATACGATTCACACCATTAATTGGTACAAAATTTTCTGTATATTATAAACATAAAAGGATTAGTATTTTATTGCATAATATATGGTAATAAACTGATTGTTTGATTACAAACAAAAACACATACTGTTTGTGGCGTACAATTCACGGCATATCTGATTAATACACTTATGAACGCTAATCCTTAACTGTTTGGCATTTTTGACGGCACTGTAAACGCACATCACTATCACGTCGTCTCCCGACCGGTAATAGTTTTCCCGATTCTGCGTCCCGACAAATATCTCCAACACATCATCTATGAAAAATGATTTATAAATCACATAATTAGCATATTTTATACACTAATCTCGTGTTATTTAAAAAAATGTTATCATAATTTATTTAATCAATGATTAGGAATTGAAAATACAAAATTGCATTTAAAATGTGAAAGTGCTTTGTTTTCTAAATGTTTAATCTGTAAAAGTAATTGTAATCTTGCATTAAATGCCTAATTATAGAAAGTTATCTTTGAGTACAATCATAATTTTTAGTCAAAGTATTGAGATTAGTGTTTTGTCTTATGACTTCTGGGATCTACTTATACTATAATAGCGTCATAGATCTCCTCAGAAATTAAATAATATTTTACCCCAATTAATAATTTAATTTTTTAAGTAATTAAGACATTTATAACATAATTATGTGAATTAATAGTAATAAGTTCACATTGGGTTCAAAATAATAGGGTATATAATTGCTAAATATTTTACGATATATGAAATTCACTATATTATAATCAGATTAAAAATAGATATAACATGCTTTCTACCTTATTGTAACATAAAGTACTAATTTCAACACAAATACTGTACCTACAGTAAGAGTTATAAACTATGTTACATATCAATATATTAATTATAAATTAATATCAATTAAAACCACAATCACATCGTCTATAATAAACAGTACTTTCGTTAGTTTTTTATCACAAATCAAAGTCTTTTACTGTTTTTGGATACAGATATCTAAGACTTTGTTAACATTTTACCGTTTTTATGGTTTCGCTCGACTTTTGTGTGAAATATCAAATATTTTTAGTTATAGTCAGCAATTGTATGGATTAATAATGTTATTTCTTATCACGATGTATAAGTCTGAACCTTTTACTTTACACTCTCATTAATTTAATTGTGATTATTACTTGTACTTATGATTTTAGACATAAGTTACACAAACATTAATTATAAACCAATAAAAAAAGTTTATTTTATAAAATCAATACTAATTTAACTTGCTCCTAATAGAAAATAACTATTATATTAATTATATTTTAAAATTAACTTTCAATTGTGTCTACAGTTCATATCAATTTTATAACAGTTCCTATGAACTAATAATAACCACATTTAATACATAACACATAAATCAAGTTTAAATTACAATAAAATATTATGTGAATTAGATAATCATAATTTATATAACATAGCATGTAATATACAATTCATTAGTACTAAATAGGGTAATAATAAATCAAAAAACACTTACCAGAATATACTGTACATGAAATAACCGTTAGTATAAACGCCGTACACATTAACGACTTCATGGTTAAGATTATTGTTATAATAAATTAGAGATCAGCAAAAAATTGAGACAATTTTATATTAACAATAGATATCTCTATAATAGAAAGTGCTTTGAATTTGACTTAATTTATATGTAAAATTACAAATATTATCATAAATAAAATTAATTGTAAAATATAGTAATAATTTCGTAATAATCGTATTATTCAGACGTGAATATGAAGTGCCTATTTGTGTGCGTAAAATACAATATTGATAGACTTAGACGAGAGACCCGGTTGTTATGTCAATGCATTTTCCCATAGAAAAAATACATTAGAGATTATCGCATAATAGCGTCGGTAGACAAACAATACCATACGGTCAATAATACCCTTATGATTCACCATGGACTTACAGTACCGGCAATTATGCGTGTTACATGTTACCTTCATACATGTTAACCATGTTTTATGCAACACTATATTATTAATAACATTAAGTCCATTAAGATATGCTCTGATTTAATTCAATTCCTATAATTAATTGTATAGATGTTGTGATAATTAATACAATATTCTTACGTTTAAAGATATTTATATTTTTATTGCATTTGTTATACGAAAAACATATGAATCATTGAATCCTATTAATTGTTATCTGATTTTTTCTTTGAGCCTTATTTCTCGCAAATCCTTTTAATTATTATATTCATTATAATTAGTAAAATAATTGTAAAATTTATAGTTAAAATTAATTTTCATTTAATTTCCTTTTCTATATCTCTAAATCAATTTACTGATAAATAGACTTGATTATTTAATTGTACACCAATTAACTAAATTATAGGTTTTACAATTCAATCTAGAATCATCTAGAATTTTCACCATTTATAACATGCATGCACTGATAATTGAAACATAATTTTGCAATTAGTGCAATTAATATTCTTTATTATATTATAGCATACAATACATTTTTTAGTAAAGTACATTCACTACAATGATTAAGCTTTAAATATAAAGTGGACACTAGGGAGTAATTGTAAAAGCATTTGGTAATAATTACCACAAATTTATTGTCTCAATAAGTCTGGTCAGATTTATAGCATTATTTTCAGGTAAATCACCTTGCTTCAATGATCAGTTTTAACTCTATAGTTTCATCTAAAATCATCCAGAATCTACATTTTTTATGACATTTAAATGATTAGAGGTGTGTAAAACATAACGAGTGCATTTAACCTGGTAACTTTTTATAAAACATTCTTTGCATTTGAGGTTAAAACTTATAAATAAATAAAATATTTGTCTAATATTAAAATGCAAACAAATTTTTCGAGGACAGAGAACTCCTTAATTTGTAAATCAATTTTAATAATCCAAACATTTCAGAGAGAGAGAGAGAGAGAGAGAGTATTGTGAATGAAATAATAGCCGGCAATAAAAGTAAATAAAAGTGGAAAATAAAAGGTTGTCTNGAGAGAGAGAGAGAGAGAGAGAGAGAGATGTGGACACAGCGTACTTTCAATGCATTTATTGATTACATAAGATTAAATAATATTCATTATCGGGTATCAGTAATAATCAAATCCCGGGAAACAATATTTCACTTATTATTTACAATATTTTGTGTACAAACGAAATAGCAATTGGTTTAGACATTTGTCGATTTCATAACCAAAGTATGCCTCGAAAAGTGTGATATTATTTATTGCAATAAATACTGGCATTAATTAATGCACACAAAGTCCTAAATCTAATGTTATGAACGTTTGAAATCTAATTCAATACTTAATCTCTATTTATCAGTCATTTATGTATTTATCCCAAATATTATTCACTCAATTTATTTCAAACACCAATTGAAATACTTAATAATTACACCTGATACAAATATTTACGTAAACATATTACGATACTAAAACGAACAAGGTACCATTACCAAAATGTAACCTTACATTAACCAAAATCAACAAAAATACACTACAATAACATTTAACAGAAATGTACGCAAAATATGCCTCAAGAATTACAAATACCAAGAATGTCCACAAAACAGAATATTCTGTAATAAATAAGCATAATTCAATAAAAGAAATACGCCCCTAAACTAAAATGGTAACTTAAAAGTGCATATTTTGCGAGGCGCCCAAACAATGCAAGTGAATCACACTAATGTAGGATATACACCAATGACCATGGTGATTATCAAATCATCTTATTTAATGAAATAACTTACACAAAACATTGTACAGAAACTGCAATACACTTCTACGCCCAAACAATGCAAGTGAATCACACTAATGTAGGATATACACCAATGACCATGGTGATTATCAAATCATCTTATTTAATGAAATAACTTACACAAAACATTGTACAGAAACTGCAATACACTTCTAATACACGATATTATTTATGAATTGTTTGTCGAACTAATCTCGAGTGTAGAGAATATAATGTCAAACCGACATTGAAATTACCATCATATGAGTCATGCGATTGTCATTTTCAGGACTGGCAACTTAATAGTACCGGGGTAATAAACCAACCAGTAAACGTGCATGATCGTAATTGTCGTAGTTTTGCAAAGACAATACTTATCCTATTGTGTAATGAAATGCCAATAAAACACTAATAAAGTGAGTGATAGTGTCTGTACTGAACATACTGTGTGTGCATTTCCAGGAATGGTATGCAATCTCAACCCCCGGTCCCCCGACTCATACCGTTTAAGGCATTCGTTAACCAATTGATAAGGAATTGGTATTTATATGGAGACAAACGCAACGGAGAATTCAGTTCATAGTTTTCACTCAACTATTCATTTCTGAATAATAATACAAATTGTGTATTAATTATAATATAGTATATCTATTTAACCATCACCAATCATATCAACCAAATATGAAATCATTTATTGGTTTGGCTTTAATAGCGGTGTTGTGTGCGGTGGAAGTGTCTGCAGTGATCACTAATCCTAGAATTACGATTGAGGACAAACTTCACGACAATAAAGACGATAGAGAAACAGTCGTCTCTTGTAATTATGATAAGACGGACGATACGGGTGTTACAGTGGACGTTATGAAAACTGACGAGGTCCCACCCAAAGCCTTATTCCAGGTCACGGCGACAGGTAAACTATATTTTATCAAAACAATTCATTCGTCGAACATTAAATCTCGCTTGTTTAATGTAACGGTATATGCGATCGGCATGTTGAACCATGTATAAACTTTGTTTATTAATTACAGCTTCCAAATTAAATGAGATTACTGGCAAAATAACCAAGGCTGATTTCGTCGCCACTAATACCGACGGCCAAAAAACTACATTTACCCTTAAGAAGAAAGACGGCGCACCCAATCCGCTCGGTAGCTACAATTGCGAGGTGACCTCCAATGGAGTTAAGGTCACATCCCCAACTAAAAAGATCTACGTCGATTCCGGTATTTATAAATTAATGGATTATTTATCACATATCAAACCATCAAGAGCATAAATGCTAATGTCTTATTTGCCATTCATTTTGACCGACAATTCTTCAGAAATCATTACTTTCGATGTGGCGGTGAAAGACGCCGGAGAGAAGAAGGACGAGTTCAAAAACGACGGTCAATTGGACGCCTCGTGCACTTACGACGTTCCCGCCGGCGAAACACTTAAATCGTTAGAGGTGTCGGCCGTTGAGAAACCCATCGCCACTGGTACATTTGACGGCACTAAATTCACCTTCGGTAAGTTATTGAGATTAATTAACACAAGAACACACGCTTATGTTAACGCATAACTACTGTAATATCACCACGCTCATTACGATAGCCTACCCCAAACCCGAGGGCTTTAGCGACGTTGTGGCCAAAGAGGAGGGCAAGAAAGTGACCGTCACTGTTACCAAATTGACCGACAAGAGTGGCGGCGTATTCAAGTGCAAGTACGACGTAGAGGACGACACGGCCGAGAAAAACAAAAAGACCATTACCTCTAAGACGGTAGAGCTGAAGCACGTGAACGGCGCCGCCGCCAATGTGGCCTCACTCGGCCTTTTAGTGCTCGCCGTCACCTCTTATATCAAATTAAGCCTTTAATTTCCACTTTTAATTTATTAATTAATTGAGTTTACAAATTAATAATTTTCACACTTATAATAATATTTGTATTAAATATTTTATACGGAATTTGTATTTATTATAAATTAATTGTAATTCCTTTTCCCCTCTGTTTTCGAAGCGCTTTCATATGTTTTGAGATTTAAATTATATTTTTGTAAAATAAACCCCTCTTTTAAAACTGAATAACAAATTTGTGTCCAAACAAATACTAACCCCCGACTGACTCCACACCTCCCACTCACTCACACACCCCCTCAACCCTTCATTCTCTTCGTCTAATACTTAACCCTAACTTTTACTTAACTTATAATTTACAAAAATTGTTATCAAAATTTCAAATTGTTTTGTTTTGTAGATTCGTTTTGAACTAGTTTTCCAATAAAATATTTGAAACTTGTTAAAACTTGGGGCAGTTTTTTGTGCTCAAACTTATGCCTATATTATCCTATATTACCCGCAATTAGGAGAGAGAGAGAGAGAGAGAGAATAAACGACGACGACATCAAGAATATATATATTTATATATATTTCTCAACACAACTATAGTCTCGTCTATTGAGAGGGAGACGTGTTTTTGTGTGAATGTGTAGAGAGTATGAGAGATACGTACACAGAGAGAGAGAGAGAGAGAGAGAGAGAGAGAGAGAGATGTGGAGAAACAGAATATTCTTCTTGTTGTTTTCCTTAGTTTTGTGATTTTGAAAATAAAAAATAAAAGTGAATAATGAAAAGAGTTTCTCATGAAAACTGAAAACTTCCAAAAACAACAAAACTATTATTCAGTTTGTTTGACATTTTCTACTCAAACATTGTACTAAAAGTTAATTTAAAACAATATATTTAACTGTAAGATAATTTTGTTGTAATTATACGTTGAATGACAGCAGACTATCTCTCATTAAAACCAATTTATCATTTGTGATTTAAAAAACTAAACAAGATCTTTAAAATGTATACTTTGTCATAAAGGACTTACTATTAAACATTGTAGTTTAACATTCAATTTTTCCGTTAATACGTAAAAATTAGCATTGTAAATATTTTATAAACATATTTATAATCATGTATTTTATAAACATGTTAAGAATTATTAAATTGAATTTCTTGCCAAAAGCATTTATATCGCTCATCAACAGAATAGCATAATATGTTTTATTTTTCAACAATTAATGTATTATTACTATAAAGTATTATACATTTAATTATTTATATGGTTGTCTCTTGTAATACTCACGAGCCAATATTGATTATAAGTTTTATAGCAATAAAAATTTAAATTATGTTTTTATGACATAATACCTGTTCTATCCATAAAGTTTTTAGATAGAAATGTCAAATTCTTACAAAATTTACACATCAATATATTAAATATTTATCATATGACATGTTTTAATATTAACAAATTGTTATAATTTATTAATTATTCCGGGTACTTTTAATAACTATAATATTTATATACTTACATAACATGTTATATTATTATAATATGATGAACGATATATGAACTATGAACTACATTAACATTAATATATAATTGGGATTATAACATAGTAGTTTTAATACTGTATATTTATATTTCACAAACAGATTTCTATTGCTTTAATACAAAATATAGTTATTATTTTTGAAATAATTGTAAACAATAAGAATATTTTTAAAAGATTTTATTATTAAATAAGATATTAATGTCAAGAAATGTGAATTATTTTATTTCTAATTAAATTAATAACATAAATCAATAGTTTAAATTGTTTATATCGATTTATTAAATTAATGTTTTATACATAACTTGTATTAATTTCTTATATTGGATGAGAATAATTGTTAAAAATTCTCAATAATAATGATATATAGAATTATTATTACTAATTCATAATTAATTCCGATTCTATTGCTATGTAATACTCGCTTATTATGATTATTACAAATCAAATTACAACAAGAAGTTATCAATTTGATTGACTAAATGATTATTATGAATAAAATCTAATAATTCCGACCAAATATTCAAACATATTATAACAAATAGACAAACAAACAGTTATACTATCAATAATAATGATTTAATAAAACACATTCTCGTTGTTATCGTTGAAAAGTGTTTGCGGATTGGGATCAGACCTAAACGGGTTGTCGACCACACCGTCTCCTTTATACAATCGCCACCATTTGAACAGATTGTTACGTTTGCCAAACCTCGAGGGCACCCGTATGTTAAGCGGCGAGTCCTCGGCCCCGACCGCCGCCGACGACGACTGGCTCATCAGTATTAGTATTAATACGGCTATCATTACCACAACGCTTGTCATTACGAGACTGGGCTTTGGGTTTGTATTTCTCATTTTTAATGGCATTTGATTTTTAGGCGTAAATACTATTAATCAAGTGTTTGAATGATTGTCCAGTGGATGAAAAGGGCTGATGGTATTTCTGGAAATAATTATAATTAATCATAATTTACTGTAATAATTATGGGCTAGAATATTAGAAATTTAGGGCTAAAAATTTCCTATTTCCCATAGTCTCTAATAGGATTCCCATTTATGGAAAATTTAGAAGAAAATTGCTAAAAGGTTTGTTGATTCTAAATTTTTCCAACTCTAACTTATCTAAAACTAATAATTAATGATAAATTTTGTATTTTACAAACTTTTAAAGAGTATTTTTCTTACGTTATGATAAATTAAAAACTTATGGAGACATACATTTATTAATACAATCAGTGTAAAATATAATGTGTATAATAGAAATAAGATATAGATTTATTTTAAATATTTTAAAACATCCAAAATTCTTTACAAACTATTACAATCATTGAAATAAATAAAAATAAAATAAATTATTTAAACAATCCATTTAATTAAATACAATTTACGGTTAATTTAAACGGCAATACTGGAAATACCTTCAAATGTTTGGGACGATTGTTGTGTTTGTGGGATAAGTAGTGATCGCATCGACTGACTGACAATAACTGATACACTTTTCTAGCTTTTGATTACTTTATGAAAGCAAATGATATTAAATATAAAAGACATTATTAGAGATGAATACTTTGGATGTATATATTTTATGCATACATCCAAACAATGGATGTTAAGGTGGGTATCCGTTAATCCATTATTGAATATTTTTGCATAAAAGGCATAACTCTATCTCATGGGCCGATTGCCATCATATGTTAATCTATAGGATTAGACATGAATTAACCAATAGATATCAAGGATATAGAAATTGTGGGCAGTAATGGATATCTTATATGTTAATCATAATCTCACATCTTTATAACTAATGTCAAAATTTTCAATTACTCGCTAATTATTGGTTTGACATTTAAAACTATAATTAAGAGTTACTCTCCAGACATGAGATGCGCCCCTATTTCTATCGACAAACATTAGTTTGAATGTTAAAAAAACAAATTACATTATACTTTGACTAAAAAAGCTTTTAGGACTCCGTTTTGACTCCCAAACGGATAATTTGCTATTAAATTATTTAATATTTATTCACATAGATATTACTTCGGCTATTGTTCCCAATCTATAACATAAATACAGGTAAATATCAGAATATTCTTTGTTTGTACAATTATTATATGTATTTTATGCTATTGTTTTGCAATAGAGTAATACAATGTTTTATTAATAAACTGCTAATCTAATCAAATACCCTCTCAAATGTGAATTTTCTTCAAATAATGCATGCTCAATTTTTATGATCTTATTGATATTTGTAAAAACAACAATTTCTATTACTAACATGAGTTGAATAATACTTAAAACAAATTCATATTTTTCACTGAATTTTGGAAATTCTTGTTATAAAACAGGAATTCTATTTTAAAAAAGCGATTCAAGAATTTGTGCACATTTTATGATTCACTAAAATTCTAGTAAAATGTTTCAATAAACTTGAAAACAATACAAATTAACGTGGGTTGAGATTTAAAGAAATAATTTAGTTTTATGTTTTTCCCAAAAATAAATACAAATATATTTCTTTCAAGCGATTAAAAATATTTTATTTAAAATGTTTTTATCCGTATATTTATTATTATTAATACCATTAATCCTATTATTTATTTACTAACATTAGATAACATATATTGTAATTGTAAAAATTATTTATAAAACATTTTAAACATAAAAATGAAAATATAATATTTTATTGATTGTATAACTTATTTTAATTTATAATAATTTATAATAAATAAAGTATGCTGATTTATAATTTAATAAATTTAAATATTACTTCTACAAAATATTACTATACATGATTTATCAAATGTTATGAATTTCAAAATATTCACAGAATTTATTACATAAATTATAAATTACATGAGAATATTCATGAAAATCCAGTCTATTCTGGATTTATCGTTATTAAAAGTATCTTTAATACCATTAAAAAAGTTTATTTAGTTTAAGTCAATAATAGTACAACCAATTGAACGGGAATTCCTGTATCAAATTTTACCTATGAATAAAATAAGTAATAAATAAAATTACTGTCGACAAAAATTTAAGATTATACTAATTATTAATAAATAAAATAAAATACATTTTACATTTTAACAGTAATGAGTTTATTTTTCCAGTTATTAAATTACATTATTTTAAAAATTAATATTTTAACAAAATAAAAAATTCTGCAGTATATTAAAAATTTATGAGTGTTATGAAACTAGGTAATTTTGAATGTAGAATATGTGAAAGTGGTTACTTTATCCATCGATCAGTAAAAATGCTAATAATAACAGATATTATACAATAGTAAAAAGGAATGGGAAGGTGTGTATGGGCTGTATTGAGACGACCGGTTCCTACCGGCGACTGGCCTTTGATTGACAGCAATTTAGACACACTATAAGAGGTATGACTTAAATCAGTGACATTACACGTATAGTCGCCCACGTCTTCATCAGTTACGTTGAATATAGTTAGGGAACGGCTGGCCGTCTCATACACACCACCGCTGGTCTGTTTGGTCACCGATTGTATCAAAGACTCACTTTTTCGGCTAATCTAAAAACCCGTAATCAAAATCATAACAATATTTATATATCATATTAAATATAATATTATATAAACAGTTATACTGTTAGGCAATAAATGATAATCACATCATAAGAGTCGTAATCCCAGGAAATGTCGATAAATGTATTGCCTTCGATGTTGACCGAACAGATGAGGGTTATATTGTCCCCGATTTGGCTTATATTAGGCGTTATATTGATATATGGATAGAGTTTTATGTGATTCTGTTCTGCCAATTATGATCATCATCATAAACGTAATATCCGTTTAATAAACGTAATAACAATATTAATATTATTATTGTTCATAGAATAAATATAATTATTTTTATGAGTATCTTAATGTATTAATATAATTGTTATTTGTAATGTTATGTTTATTATAATTAATTTATAATGGCTTTATTGTGAGTTGTAATTGATGGAAATTAGTAGACTAGAAAGTAATGATTCAATGAAAGTGTATTAAAATAAATAAATTAGTTATTAAATGAAATAAAATAGAAGATTAAGGTAAATAGTATTTCATATAATGTTTGTTTAAAATTAAAAACTTATGTTTTGCTAATATTTTGTTTAAATTTCATATCGAGCGAATGCAAATATAACTTAAAATTTAATATAAGTAAAAAATGTTGTATAAAAAATGCACATTTTCTAAATAAATATCTATTTAACTTAATATGAAAAATTAATATGAAAAGTTTGCATTTATTTCAGAATAAGCAAAATCATGGATAAAAAGTAATGCCTTTATACATGTATGTGATAACAAAATAAATAACATTTTTATTAAGTTGTATGAAATGTAAAAAGAAATTGATAAAAATGAAGTATAAAATTATGCAAAATATGCCGCAGAGAAAGATGTTTATTAAATGTAATTTTAGTCCATATTTTTCATTTCAAACTACTTTTAGTGAAAGAGATATGTAAAATAAACTGTTATTTTATTCAATACGATATTTACTATTAGATGAGCACTTGTGATGGAAGAGTGATTTAAAGTGATAAAAATATGTGATGGAGAGAGAGAGAAAGAAAGAAAGAAAGAGAGAGATAGAGAGAGAGAGAGAGAGACTTT
>CAJPIZ010003325.1:0-11969 GCA_905368565.1 Medioppia subpectinata
ATATAAAATAATTTCGTTACAAAATATTTAGTGTTTTTTTACTTGAATGTAAAAACCATTTTTAAGCCAATAACATTGTAAACATAATTGTCAATTATGATAAATTGATATTTAATCAATTAGTTACAGTTTATTATTAGATAATATCTACATAATATATCTACACATTACATATCTACATACATACATATGTAAAGCCTTTCATATCATGCAAATGCATGTTTTTACCGGTTAGTTATACTAGTATATGTTTGGGACTTTGGGGACAAACGAATGACATAATAATGAGTGTTTTGGCGAACTTTTATTTTGCATATAAATGCATATTTGGATCATAAATGCATATAACTGCATATTTGGTCTAAAAGCATAAAAATCATAGATTTGCTCAAAAATTATAATTAAAATGTCTAATCTATTAGAAAATTTACAATTATTTAAAATTAATTGTATAATTGGACCAAATATTAAGTCATAAAACAAATATCTATCTGAATAACATTCAATATTAGTGTTAAAGTATTTTCTATTGTAGTTCTAACAATTATTACAGCAGTTAAAAATAGCCCATATATTGTAAATTTATATTTTATCTGCAACTTATAATATTTAAATGAGTTTTTAAACTTAATGACCATTTTCATCATTATGTTTATAAATTATAATAAATAATTTTAATATCGTATATTAACAGAATAATAACTGCATATTTGAGTGCATATTTAGCCACTTTTTTAGTGCATATTATATAAAATATTTGATTGCTTATAAATGCATATTTTGAAAGGCTTTATACATATGTATTAATAACATGTAATATATAGAAAACAAGATCTGTAACATTAAATGTGATCAATTTAATAATGTATTATCAATGATTTTATTTTTTAGATCTGTGATAAAATTAACTTAATTTAATATTTGCTAATTAAAAAATAATTAAAATTTTTTACTTATATAGATCATCTATAATTATTAAATATTTTTAAAAATAATTTTAACCACAATTAATTTATAAAGAATATATGCATTTGTGCAGTTTATGCCAATAAGATATAAAATTTAATGTCTTATTATGATAAATTGTTATTTAATAAATATTTACAGCTTATTTAATAAATGTTAAGTTCCATTAAAGCTATTTTAGCAGTGATTACATTTACTGAAAAATTTATTATAATAAATTAATAATAATATTTATTAAAATGTTTATAAATAAATGCACTGTTTCGATTTTTAAAATAAAAATTCTGTTACTTCTTGTAAACCAATAATTTATTCCCAGGGCATTTTGTGGAATATATTCGACAACCCTCTTCACTTTTTACCCATTACTTTTTTCTTCAGATTAGCCATAGGATTTACATTGTCTATAAAATTAATATTAACCACAGACTTAACATTATTTACGATTAACAATTTCCATATATTATTATATTCTAAAAGGTGACGGGTGAAAGACACTTTAACCTGGTCACAACAAAAACTAAATTAATCTACCAAAATTCTTTTATAATAAAATATTATGTTACAGTTAAATTTTATATCAATTTCTATTGAATATTAAAATTTAACATAACACATAATATGTCAATTCATAATATGTTAATATGTCATATCCAATATAAAATTGTTGCCTTACTTATAAAATAATTACTAACATAAAAATAAACTACAAATATTAGAATACTAAAGTGCTTTAGTTATTGTCATTAATTTTGCCCATTAAGTTTTAAAATGATTGTTTATTGTAATACATTAGAGTGACCAACCGTCCCGATTTCATCGGGATAATCCCGATTTCGACCAGTTTGCCCAGCGTTCCGACGAGGGCCTCTCAACGTATTCAAATACGTCATTGTAAAATTAAATTTAATTCAATTGGTTATGTAGATTTACACTAAATAATAACGAAATTAAACCTAATAATAAATAATAAGCCACAAACGAATATATTTTGTTATCACGTGTAAACGACGTGTGACCTCTTTACATTTTTAATAAAATTCAAAAAATTTATCTTATACCACCTCGGTAGGTGGAAACATTTAAATTCCATCTGAAATGACCGTTGCCATCTCTAGAGGCACTTGTGGAAACTCATTCCACCTTCATAATTTTTGATTTAAAAACTATAATATACAAATACCAATTACATAGTATACTGTAGGGAATAGTGCTACCTCTTTATATTTTAATAAAATTCAAAAAATTCATCTCATACCACCTCGGTAAGTGGAAACATTTAAATGCCATTTGAAGGGACCGTTGCCACCTCGAGAGGCACTTGTGGAATCTCATTCCACCTTCATAAGTTTTAATTAAAAAAAACTATACCGTAATATACAAAAACTAATTTAATTCAATGTTTAATAGATATAAAGTTTACATGATAATCATTATAAAATATATGCTTAATTAAATAAATTTAAATGAACCGATTAGTGTTTAGCCAACTGGGTAACCTGGTTGCCATCCGGGTTGGTAACCACCTGGTCGATTAGTATTTCTACAAATAGATCTGCTGCCCGATCTGTAATAGCCAATGTTATTGCAGGTTTGCTGTGTGTACTGCAAACCACCTAGCATCATTTGGATATTATTTCAATTGCTTCCCATGGCTGCCTGTTCCTGGACTGTGCATGTTGACTAAATAAAAATAAATAAACAATTAAAATTACATGCACCATTTAACAGTATTCTTTATAAATTAGTTAAATATAAAGTAATCTTATTTTAAATGAACCTGGACATTCGCTTGATAACAGTCGTTTGTTTCCCACAGTACACAGCAATAGTAATACTGTGTATTGCTTAGGTTAGGCGCCGGGTATTTTGTGCACCGGTTGTACATTTTGGACAAACATTGATTGATAAGGTAATTGAATTGACCATTATTATTGTTGTTATTATTGCCAATAATTGTCACTTGGTAAGATATAAATAATTTTATATAATGCTAGAAACTTTACTTGTATTTATAAATTATGAAATATAGTAGCAAGTGTATGATTGCTAAGCTATAATTGTATTAATTGCTAATTATTTATTATTATTTTTGTGTAATAATTTATTGCATACCGTTATGAGTGTATAAAATGATTAATTTATTGTTATATTATTTATAATTCTAACATTGTACAAATTATAATATTTGTTACCTGGTAAACGTGCCTTTATAAATAAATAATTATAGTAGAGGTAAATTGATTAAAATAACTAAATCATTACATATGAGTAGCGTTGCCAAACTTACAGGAATTTCTTGTATTATACAGGAATTTTCACTTAATAAAGGAAGAAATTTTCATGTTCATTAAAGAATACAGAAATAAATATTTCAAAAATAAGCTGTAATACGGGAAAATACAGGAATTTTTGGCAATTTTCTTACATTTATACAAGATTTTTAAAATATAATTTGGCAACGCTACATATGAGTCATATGTATATGATATGACATGTATATAACATGTTTGCAACAGTTTTAATTTGGCAAAAAGTTGCATTTTGCATATAATTGCTATTGTAATGTAATTTAGGTGTTTGCAAACTGTTAACATCGTTCAATGACAGCCGAGGATTCAACGCATATAATGGCACAAGAGATGGAAAGTTTGAAACAACAATTGATAACATCTGAGAAGAGTAATCAAGAAATGGTCGCAAATTTGAGTGAATTGTCGGCTCAAAAAAGTTGCTTAACTCAAGAGATATCGACTTTGAAGGCGAGTAATGAGACTTTGAGAGTACATTACAAGACGTTATTCAAGTCAAAGGAGACAATGGTTGACGAAAATAATCATTTGAAACAAACGGTGTCGTCATTATTCACTTCAAACGCGAGTAATCAAAATATGGCCACAGATTTGAAGCAAAAATTGTGTAAAATGTCGACAAAAATTAGTGAATTGAGTGAAGAGTTGTCGGCATTGAAGGCATCCAAACCTATCATTGAATCCGATGTCAATACTTTGGCTCAAGAACTCAACGCACAGAATATTAGGCATTTAATGAGTGACACGACTTCCAGTTGTTCATCGATCGGATCCCACAATCAATTGACCACTAATTCAGACAAAACCACAGACGAGATCAAGAGTAGTAAATACGAGACACTAATGGCTGAACACAAGTCACTCGGGAAGCGATACTCGGATCTCGTGATCACTCACGAAGAATACGTATCGACGCTCGAGTCGGCTCAGGAGGAGAGCCGCAAACACCAGAAGTGCTCCGAGAATAGCGCTCAGGAGCTCAACATTGCCATCATTGAGAGGAATGGACTCAAACAACAGTGCACTCAAGCCATCAGACAATGGGATAAAACCCTCCGAGAGGTCAACGATCTGAAGGAACAGCTGACCAGATGTAAGGGCCAGAGGGATGAGGCGCTCAAAGAGATCACTCAAACGCTGGCCGTACGGATCAAAGCGGCCAAAGAGATGACACGACTCGCCGAAGAGAATGAGAGGGCGTTGACAGCACTCGAAGGCATCAGACAATTGGCCGAAGACTCGGATGACAGCGAATCCGCGGCCAGTGTTGGCTCGCATGGAAAATAAGACAATGATTTAGTCATCGATAGTTGTATTAACTTTGAAATTGTGTAATACTATTATTTTATTCAATATTTGATTTGATTGTCTTATAATATGTCATAACATAAGTCGAAATTTTATAGCTTTAAATATAAATTGCGTTATAATTGTTATCAAAATTAGTTAACGTTGCGACCTCTAGAGGCATATGTGGAACTTCATTCCACCTACATAATATTTAACTTTAATACAATTAATACAGATTACAAAAAGTAAAATTATTTAAAATAGCAAATTTAATATGATTTGTATACTGATCTAATACATCTATCCTAAAGATCAGTGAATATTAAAAATTATTAACTTATAAATTATATTTAAAACTATTATTAATTATTGGCGTTCAAAATAAATTCATATATAATAAATTATTCTGATTAAACAGTTTAATATTATATAATAAAATTATAATTGATGCATAATTGATAATATCAACTTTATATTATAAAGTTTACAAGATAAGCATTATGAAATATATAATTAAATAAATTTAAATAAACTGATTTTGTATTTAGCCAACTGGGTAACCAGGTCTGTACCCAGGTAATTGATTGCCAGGTAGTTGATTGCCCGGTTGCCATCCTGGTTGGTAACCACCTGGTTGATTAGTATTTCTACAAATAGATCTACTGCCCGACCTGTAATAGCCAATGTTATTGCAGGTTTGCTGTGTGTACTGCAAACCACCTAGCATCATTTGGACATTATTCCAATTGCTTCCCATGGCTGCTTGTTCCTGGACTGTGCATGTTGACTAAATAGAAATTAATAAACATAATTAAAATTATATTTATCATTTAGTTCTTTGTATTATTCTTTATAGTTAAATATATAATAATTATTTTATAAATGAACCTGGACATTCGCTTGATAACAGTCGATTGTTTCCCATAGTACACAGCAATAGTAATACTGTGTATTGCTTAGGTTAGGCGCCGGGTATTTTGTGCACCGGTTATACATTTTGGACAAACATTGATTTATAAGGTAATTGAATTGACCATTGTTGTTGTTGTTATTATTGCCGATAATTGTCACTTGGTAATCTGATCCAATTGATCCGCTGATTGGATAAGTTGCCGATTGAGTTTTACAAACAATCAGGGTTAACACAAAAGTTATAATAAGCTTATTCATTTTGACTCAAATAAATTAATTTATTATAGTTATATTAAATCATCTTATAGCTATAAATAATTTTATATAATGTTACAAACTTTACCTGTATTTATAAGTTATAAACTATAATAGCAAGTGTATGATTGCTAAGTTATAATTGTATTAATTGGTAATTATTTATTATGTTGTCACAGGTATGTATTGTAATAATTTATTGCATACCGCTATGTGTGTATGAAATGATTAATTTATTGTTATATTACACTTAAAATATTTAGTCATCGGCTCATTTAGTCATCGGGTGCAGCCTCTGCCATACATTACATACAGTAAAGTTAATACAGAGCCGATGACTAAATAGGCCGATGACTAAGTATGGTTGCAGTTATTTATAACTATAGCATTGCACTAGTTATAATATTTGTTACCGGGTAAACGTGCCATTGTAAATAAATGATTATAGTAGTAAAAGTAAATTAGTTATATTTATATAACACGTTTGCAATAGTTTTAATTTGCAAAAGTTGCATTTTGAATATAATTACTGTAATGTAATTTAGGTGTTTGCAAACTGTAAACTTACTTTAATGTAGTGTCAAGTAAATACAATTTTATTTGATTAGTTAATAATTGGAAAATTCCATTCAAATAGTAATCATGCTAAAAATATGCTTTATTTAAATGAAAAATTAAAAATACAAAAAATGATATTAGCAAATAACAGCCGTACAACATTTAAAAATAAAATTAATCTTAATCAATATAATAAAATGTAAATAATAAATAAAATAAACGCCAGACAATTAAAAACAACTCGGTGTTAGAGCAATACGACTCCGGCCATAAGCACCCATAGCCAGGAGCTATTATGGATTAGGCCGTAGGCCGAGCCAAACACACACTGAAAGCCCATGGACTTAACCTCCCAATACTGTTTAGTAAGGCAGGCGCAGGTATGATTAGCCGGGTTAGTCATATCACACCGGCGATGTGGGTCCCACGCGGTGACGCACTCGGCGTCCAAGGTACATTTAAACGCCACACACTTCCCGGTCTTGTCATCCCAGCGCTGATTGGCCGGACACCAGCACTTGCCGCCCACACACAGCTCGCCCTTAGCGCAGGTGCCGTTGGCCGCAATGGCCTCGCCATTGGTCGCGTTGGCCACACATGGTTTGGGTACAAAGGGCTCGCACTTTAAACCATTAAGCTTGTTTTCGCGGAAGTCGTGGGTTAGGCATGCGCACTTTTTTGTGGGCTTATCGCACCGGCGGTTACGGTCCCACTCGGGCGAGCACTCGCCGTCCATAGTGCAGGGATGGGCTTTGCAGGTAGCTGTCAGGTCATCCCACTGGGTGTCCACTGCGCACCGGCAGTGGCCGTCAACGCAGGCCTCGGTTTTGCCGCAAGTCTTGGCGTCTTTACATATGGGAGCGACAAATGGCTCGCATTTGCGGCCGTTTTTGATGTTTTCCCTGAAGTCGTGCGAAAGGCACTGGCATTTGCCGGCCGGCAGTACACACTTGCGGTACTGATCCCACGGATGCGAGCAGTCTATACTTCCGGTGCACTTGTGTGCCGCGCATTTGCCCGTTTTGTCGTCCCAGTGGGTGTCCGGTGGGCACCGGCACTGGCCCTCAATGCATACCTAATCAAATAGTTCTATGTTAAAATGACTTACAGTATCTTATGAATGTTATTTAGTGTCGTTTTTTGTTAATGTATTGTAATTGAACTTATTGTTCATTTAATTGAAAGATTTTAATTTCATGTTAATTATGTTTAAAATTTTATGAAAAACAAATAATCCTTGTTTCATAAATTTTATCATAGTTATATTGAAATGTACTGTACAGTAAGTTACGATTAAATTAACTATTTTATAAATTAGTTAACTTATAAAATAGCTAAATTAAAATTAACTGAAACCAGACTCGTAATAAAATTTAACATGTAACTTTACAACACGTACCTCATCTTTGTTACAGGTCTTGCCATCTTTGCATACGTGGGCAGCGTATGGCTCACACTTACGCCCGTTTAGCATGTTTTCCCGGTAGTCGTCCGACAGGCAAACGCACGCGTTTAGGGTTGTGTCGCACCGGCGCTTGTCATCCCAGTGCGGCGCGCATTGGTTCATCTCGGTGGCGCATTTATAGGGCACGTACTTTTTGGTTTTGTCATCGTACCGAACATTGGGGGCAGGTAGGCAGTGGCCACCAACGCATACTTCCTATGTCGGTAGATAGGGTGTCCAAGATTAAATTTGATTTTAATAAAATGCACACAAAAATATGAAAAAATTAAATCATCCAGCAAGAAAAGTAAGATACACTATAATTTGATTAGTATATTAATTAAACCTAATCAATTATTATGAGTATATTAATCTAAAATAGTCTAATAGTAAAATTTTAATAAATCATATTTTGTGTATTTTTAAAAATGATTATCTGCCATGATCAAAAGTTGTTGGTTACGCTACCTGTGTGTCCTGACACTTGGTGGTGGTCGAGCAAGATTGTGTTATGTGCAACACACATTTGCGACCATTTTCAAGATATTCACGGTAACCTAGCGCGCACAGACACGAGCCCAATAGTTTGTCGCACACCCGGTCTGTTTCCCACAGCGTAATACAATCGTTGTCTGATTTGCACTTTAATGCCGTGCACTTACTCGTTGGGGTGGGTTTGTGAAAGTCGGGTGCGCACCGGCACTCGCTATTTACCAGCACCTCGTTGGGATCGGTGCATGCTGGTCCGGCCTGTAGGTTTGTCGTGTTGATAGCAATTATTATTTTTACCAGTTGAATGTAAATATAAATTAAGCATGATGCTTTCATGGTTGTGGTAAATGTGGTTATTTTTATTATATAAACTATTTTCAGAATTATTTAATAAATTTATTAAATATTTTTATTAAGCTTGTACAATATAACTTATATTATTGCAATAATGTATATTGGCAGCAACAATAGTTATAATAAACAAGCTAGTTGCTATATTCTATTAAATGGCTAGACAAAATAACTGAACTGGCTTTTATAGAAAATTTTAAATAGACTTTAATGTAGGTTAGTATTATATTTTTATGTAGGTGTTTAATATTTGTGGCATTTAGTGCATTGGTCCTGATGAGTCCAGTCGGAATATTTACGAAACTAAAATTACGTTTATGTAATAATTTATTTAATAATATATTGCATTATAAACAACTCAATGTCAAGTTCACCAGGTTAGAAGGCCAAATATTTTTAATATAATAGTTACATGCACAGTTAAATAATTTAATTGTAGAAATAATAGTTATTAAACTGACAACATTATAATTTAATTTATAATATGTCTAGCTATTTATTGCATTAATTGCCCACATTAAAACTTATATAATATATTACTATAGTATTTTTTATTGTACATGTTGAGTTAATTTTTAAATAAACAAAATGATTATGATCTATTTCAATAAATCTAATAAATCTTGATGGCACTAGATACTTAAACATTAAATCATAGAATTTTAGTGCAATGTATGTGAATTAACTGGTAATGCTTACAGTACAATATCGGGAAACTACATTTATTTAACGTATTTTATGCCAACTATTTCTAAAAGGTGCAAGTTTGCACAATTGCAAGTATGTGTGTATTTTTAATCGCCTGATCCTATAAACTAATTATATCCACCTAGATTTATTATTACCTCAAATTTTCACGTGTTAATTGTGAATCACCGTTTGACAATAGTCTGGAATATAAATTATAAACTATGTCAACAAGTGAAAAATAAGTAAATAGATCGAACGTAATTGTTTCAGAGCGAATAAATGAATATAATATTTTATGTTGCAATATTGTTGATAAATTATTTAAATTTATTAAGTTTTTAAAAATAGTTAAATAAACAATATTATTTGCAAAAATTCCTATTACATTTTATGTCTAATGTATTTAAATTTCATTTAAAACTACTGAACACATAACAAATGTGAAAAATATACGTTGTTTAATAATAAATATAATTAATAAATATTATTGTTTATTAACATTCTATATAGAGCCCAAATGGATCTCAGACTGATAGCCAAATTTTATTATGATATTAATTAAAACATTTATAAAACATTGATTTAATGCAAATATACAGTTCTACTTAGAACCACTTGAGGTAAATCATTGTTGTAAGAAAGCGGAGGGGAAGGGTAAGGGGGCGAACGATCCTATAAACCACATTCTTCATATATGAATCGTGGTTAAAAATTTGTTGTTAACAAGAAACAAAGAACATGTAATATATCAAATAATAAAAATATAGTAAAGTTATCCATAAAATAATTTATTTGTTTTTTTAAGTTTAAAGTCGTAATTCATTGTATATAATTAAATATTGTTTTTATTATAAAAACTAAATCAATATGTCAAAATGATTTATTATTTTCATAATGGTAATGAATTTTATATTCTGTATATTTGCTTATAAAATTTTTTTTACTGTATATTAAATTCATTTAAACTGTAACTATAGCGTTAATTAATTTATATTTATATTATTTTAAATAAACTATATAATTTTTGGCATTTCAAGAAATGAATGTTATAAGTTTTTATAAATTTTAAATGATGTCATAAATAACTTATGGACAAATTATTAATATAGTTATAATTAATACATACTATGTAAAATTGGCAGGGTAATGTTTAGAAAAATGTTGGTTGTTTTAAGTAAATTTTTAAAATGTTATGACTTTATGTGTATAAATAAAAGTAATGATGTATTGGATTACAATTAAGGACAAATAATAAGCTTATATAATTTAATATTATAAAATAAATTATTAAACTCATATATAACGAGAAACAGTTACAATAAATTCTAAATATAGTTTACATGATTAGTTAAGAACTGTAAACTAAATTCAAATACTAATTTAAAATTATATTATAAATAATTATAAAATAATTTTGGTAGGCGTTGTGTTATATTTTATTTATAAATTGTTGATATTATGAATATTTATCATCCTTATTTAAACAGCTACTTATATTGTGACGCATTAGTATAATATTTAGCATTAATTTTAAAAACCATTAAAATTTTGTTAATTTTAAAACTAAATTTATTAATACAGACTTTACATGAACTTCAAGGACATCTAATTTTTTTTAATTCACAGCAAATTAAAAATATTGTTACTATTGTTAATGCATTTATTATATTTAATTAAATCGTATTATGTGCTATGTGATGATACCATAAATTAATACATTTTTTTCATAACTGTTGATTTAAATATCATAACATGTTGGATTTACAGTTTACACGTATTTGACATGTGCTAATATTTGTTTTTATAATATAGTTTATATTTTTTTAATTAACAATTAATTATAATTTCAAGTGCTAAAAAACGTAACCATGTGTCTTTATTCAAACATATTTATTCATTGCTTTGAAGACAACTTTAATATTTGTAATAATGCATTATAAATAATTTTTTCTCTGCAAAAGCATCAAAAACGCATTATTTTTCAGTCTATATTAAATTCCCGTGTCGAGAATAGTAACCCAGGTTACTATTGGCTATAATATACATGGTGTACAGTGTATTGTATATTGTACTGGCCTTTACTCCTGTATAAAGTAATTACAATTTAGCCTTCGACATCCCAAATATTAACAATGTATTATTTCAAATATAAAATTTTCTAATTGAGTATACTTTGTTTACTAATAAATATAATAATTGATTAAGATTTTCATAAAGAATTGACCTAAAATCGTTTTTCCAGAAACCAGAATTATCATGATCTAAATTAAAACAATTATTAAACTTAGATTTTAATGCTAATATACTGTTTTAATAAAAATCACTTGAATAATTAATTGTTGTAAATTATTGCTCGGCACTCTGGTATACCTGGTATACTTAGTGTAGCCACATGCCCACTAAAATATATGGTTTAAATATATACATAATAGATTGATTAAATTGACAATTCACAGACATTTATAATTATATTTAACATAGAGAACACAACGTGCTTACATATTTTAAATCTACTTTAAATTGTGAGCAATTTTATCATTAATGAAATTGCTTAAAAATAATAAACCAAATTGTATTTGCACAAAAACTTTGAGATCACGTTTGAAAATATGATTATCTAATACTACCAAGTCAAATATTAATAAAATTAATGAAAATCGTAAATATTATCACAAATCTCATTAAAAATGTGATTTAAT
>CAJPIZ010003326.1:0-11966 GCA_905368565.1 Medioppia subpectinata
AAATAATGTGTGAAAAGTATAGTAAGAATAGTTTTGATAGATTTGGTGATGATTTTTGTGAAGTATTATTAAGTTATCTGTCATTTGAAGAGAGATTTCAATACGAAAGTGTGTCCAAACAGTGGCAACATTTTTTATATAATACACTAAATGTCTTGAAAATTGAAAATAATTTATTCAACAAATTAAAAAATGTCAATCAATTTGAGTTATTATTGCAAAAATGTCCAAACATTACAAATATTTTCATATCAATCGAAAACTTTTTAATTAATATTATATTTAAATTAATAATAAAATATTGTTTAAACTTAACCACAATTAACATTAATTTTGTGAGCGACATATGTGTGGAAACTATTGACAAGTTTTTCGTTAAGTTTGACAAACAATTGAAAACAATATGTTTTGTGAAAACAGAGAACGAATTGTTAAACATATCTATTGTGAAGAATATCAAGAATTGTTTGCATTTAAACAAAATAAGTATTCATTCATTTGGCAAAAGTAATACAATTTCTCATATATTTAACGCAAGTAATGAATTATATTTCAAACGATTGAATAAATTTGGTTTTAAATACACAAACGAAGACTCAAAACAATTTGAAATATTTATTAAAAACTATAAAAACAGTTTGAAATCAATTGAGATAAAAGTGGACAAAACTTGCAATAAAGACTCAATCAATACCCTATTGAATGGTTTGTCACAAATACAAACATTAATTGATTTAAACATTGATTACTATTATAATAACGAGCCATCAGTTACGGCATTAATAGTGAATCAAATGAAACAAATTGGCATTAATTGCGCAAAACTAAAGAGACTGTCGATTAGGACTAATGTCAAGTCATCGCCAGTTATACCGCAAATCATTCATACAATTAATAAATACTTTAAACAAATAAGACGTTTAAAAATCAGCGCCGATTTCCCAAAAGAGTTTGCATTAGAAACAGAATTGTTGCAAAATTGCAAACTATTAACTCATTTAACAATTTCTTCGTTTAATTGTGGATTATTTTTGGAAAATATTGACAAACATTTACTCAAACTTTGTTACATATGTCTCTCAAATGCAAAGATAACTGACCATCAAATTAATTGTTTGTCAAAATTGTCAAAAATACAGATCATTAAACTCTATGGTAGCGAAGACTTCACTCAATCTGCTTTAAATAATCTCATCAGTAATTGTCCCAAAATTATTGATATTTTAATAAACAAACAAAAAATTTGTCAAAATTGTCAAAAATACAGATCATTAAACTCTATGGTAGCGAAGACTTCACTCAATCTGCTTTAAATAATCTCATCAGTAATTGTCCCAAAATTATTGATATTTTAATAAACAAACAAAAATATATTTAATATTTTTTTAACTTTAACCCATAATTTTAACTTAATTGTATTGTGTTTTCTATTTTATTAAAATTGTTATTTGATTACTTTTACATTAACTTATACATCCTATGTATCCTAAGCCTAAGGCGTCAAAAAATGAATACATTATCAATACTTGACTTAAAGTTGTCTTAAATATATTGAATAGTCTGGAGATAGTGGTGGAAGTGAAGGCTTCCGACCATTATATTTAGAGCTATTGAATGCCAACACAAATATTTAATCATTTAGTAATTGTATTTCTATGGAAACTTCGCATTACTATTGCATTTCTTTCTATTTTAAGTCAGTTGTCATTCATTTTATGTGTGAATAAGTTTACTTATAATTTAATTATTTTCAGTAACACCTGTTTTATTAATAAAGCTGTCAATAAAACCACTCCAATAAGGTAAGGCAATTACTATTATACAGAATTAAAAAATTAATTTTATTAAAAAAGTTATTTATTATTTACTAATAAGTTTTCAGGTAAATAAAAATATAGTAAATAAATTGTGTTTATTTGAATAAACTGTATTATTTGTATTATTTTGTGATCATAGCCTACAATGTCTTCAATTAATGAATCCATGAAGAATGAGAAACAAGTGTATCCTTTGGATAGCTTTGACAGATTTGGTGATGATTTGTGTCAACACTTGTTGTCTTATCTGTCACTCGAAGACCGGTTCCGATATGAATGTGTGTCCAAACAGTGGCAACGAGTGGTATACGAGACACAAACAGAGCTGACAAATGAATTGTATTTGAAATTCAAAATAAATGAAAATTTATTTTCATTAATACTTGAAAAATGTGAAAACATTTCGCGAATTGAATTCACGGGATATAAGTTTCGCTTAAATAACTCAATGTTTGCTCTAATTATAAAACATTGCAATCATTTAAATGCAATTAATCTGTTCTTCGATAACATAAGTGTGGAAACGATTGATATGTTTTTCGCAAAGTTTGCCAAACAATTGAAAACAATAGGAGTATTGAAATGGTTTGGAGATAAAGAGATTGAGAAGTCTATCACTGAAAATGTAAAGCTTTGCATAAATGTCAAATATCTATATATTAAGGATTTATTTAACAAACACAATGAAAGTGCACTCAATTTATTAATTATTAATGAAAATACACTAATGTTTCCGAAACTGCAGAAAATTGAATTTAATTACACCAATACTGACAGTGATATCTGTTATGATTTCGTTCAAAAGTATAAAAACCACATGAAATCAATTGATGTCAAAATCAATAGGAATTGCAATGAGAAGTCAATTGAAATATTTATGGATTGTTTGTCACAAATGAATGAATTAATTGATCTGAAGATATCATACTATGATATAAAAGCAAACCTACTATTGAATCAATTGAATAATATCGGCATTAAATGCTTTAAACTCAAGAAATTGTCATTAAATATCAACGCCAGTCATACCAATACTTTTAACCATTTAATGCAATCAATTAATGAAAACTTTGGACGATTGAAACGCTTAGAAATCAGCGGTTATTATATTAACGATAGTTCGTGTAATTTATGGCTCAATAAATGCAAACAATTAACGCATTTATCGCTCACTTCTTTCAAACCCTATCATTTAAACCAACAATTTATTGATAATATTTATGAAAATCAGTATAAAATTAATTACCTATTTATGTCTGATATTGTCATAACTGATTGTGTATTGAATTCATTATCAAAATTGTCAAAAATACAGACCATTAGACTCTATGGCAGCGAAGACTTGACACAAAAAGCTCTAAAGAATATGATTGAAAAATGTTTAAAAATAAGAAAATTTTTTATAAATGACAGAAAATGTTTTATTCAATAAAAGTGCACTTATTTTTATATTTGTTATTAAATTGTAAAAATCAATAATAATGTGCAAAATTGATAAACTATTGTAATAATTGAAATAAATTCGCTTTTATTCTAATAATCTATTAGTAATTAATAATAGAAACACTATTTTTTGATTATATTTAATGTAATTTGTAAATAAAATTTGCTTTAAAATAATTGTTTATAAATTAAATACAATTTGAAATATTCATGAAAAACAAAAGATAAAATTAATTAAAATAAAAGCGGATAAACACCATAATATGGCAAATTGGTTATTCGCAGGAATTCATTAATGTAAATCTCACTGATAAACAGTACATGTATGTAATTTACAGTTTTAATAAAAGCCATTGGAAGAAGTAAGGTCAAATTAGTTATCTAATCAATAAAATTGTCTTTATTTATAATACTTTTTTATTTGAAATGTTATTTTACATGACATTGAATTGAAATGTGTGTTCAAATAATATTTTATTCAATATTTAGTATTGATTTTAAATATTAAACAGTTGTGAAGAAATATTAATTATTATTTTTATACATCTATTTCATGTGTTATTTATGATAAATAGTGATAAAAACATCCTTATCATTGATTTCTATGTAACTCATGACCTGATTATAAAATATTGTTTATAATAATGATTTTATTATATGTTAAATAATTACTTATACTTTATTACATATTATATATTTAATATATTTTATTGATTTTGTTGTAAATATTGTTAATAATAGTAACAAAATGATGGAAATGTATGACAAACAGAGTTTCAGTAGATTTGGTGACGATTTGTGTGAATTTATATTAAGTTATCTCTCATTTGAAGACCGATTTCGTTATGAATGTATTGGCAAACAATGGCAACAATTAATATACAAAACACAACACAACTTAAAACTAACGAAGAAATTAAATATATTCGCCAATAAATTGAGTAAAAATAAATCATTTGCTTATAGTTTGCGTTCTTTCGGTTCAATAGTGAAAAAATGCCAAAATATAACTTATATTTTGATTGATGTTGTTTTGGACAAAACATTTATGGATTCATTCATCGCCTTAATTACAAGACATTGTCATCATTTAAATACACTTCACTTTCGACTGTTTTACTTAATTAGTGACCATATTATCAATGAGTTTTTCGTTAAGTTTGGCCATCAATTGAAGACCATTTATGTCTATGAATGCAATTATAAATCAGTGAACAATTTTCATAACAAACTAATGTTATGTCAAAACTTATCGCAATTAAATATCTATTTGTTTAACAATAAGCCCACGATTTCATTGCTTTTTAATGATAGCAATGAATGTCTATTCAAACGACTAAAGAAAATTTGTTTTAATTATTCGTCGAAAGACACGAACAGATGGGAAGTGTTTGTTAAAGAATATGGTAATAATTTGAGATCAATTGATGTGACAATTGATATGAGTTGTGACGATAAGGCAATTGCGATACTAATCAATGGTTTGTCACAAATGCCGGCATTAATTGAATTAAAAATTAATTATATGTCAGCTAAACATACAAACGATGGCATAATTGCCATTCAATTGAGCAAAATTGGTGTAAATTGTCGGATAAAAAGTCTGTCAATTGGTCTAAACATAAAGAGTGAAAAATACATGAAAGAAATAATCCAAACAATAACTCAAAGTTATAAACAGATAAATCGTTTGGAAATTTACGGAATAATTCCTAAAGAATATTCTCTGACGAGTGAATCGTTGAAAGGATGCAAACGATTAACACATTTGACAATTGATTCAGAAAAATATGAGATGAGCGATGAGTTCTTCGCCCAAATTGCTATACATTTACCAAAACTTTATAACTTATATCTATTGAAAGTATTTGTGTCGGAAATGTCTTTGTTATCATTACTTGAGCTCAAGAATATTCAATGCATACAATTGTTTGGCTGCGAAAACATCAGACCTCAAGCCGTTCATCAAATGATCGATAGTTTCCCTAAAATTAATAAATTATTGATAAGTGGCTCACAGTTTGTGTTATGAATACATTACAATACAAATGTATATTACTTTTAAGTTTTATAAACTAAATAAAATTTACTTAAAATTATAAAATAATTCACAAAAATTTTTAACTTATTGTCATCTTAGATAGTCTCATCTAGATTCTAATTACATTGGAACACATAAGAGTCTACTCAAATAAATTGTCAAATGAATTAACAACCCATTAAATATTTAATTTGATATTTTGCATATCGCAATTTTTACAACAATTCTCCAATTGTACGACCATTTAAGGGAATTAAAGACTACTAATTAAGTATTTTCAATGCTTTTCATAAATTGTAAAAACAATACTCTATTAAATATTTTGTCTAATTTATGTTAAACTTATAAAATTGTTTTTATTAAATAAATTGACAAAAATTTGAATATCAAAACCGCCGAACATTTCAATGATTGTGCATTTGTCCGAAACCACAAGAGTGTGACAACAATACTAATTACATTGTTTTATAATCTAATAAACATAGTATCAGTTTTAAACCAGGTTGAATAAAAATTATTCTCACGAGCAATAGTTACCTTCTTAAGTGATTAGATGATAAAAGGCCACTAATTGTGTAGTTTTGGCCAAATAAAAAATATAAACACAAATATCTCGGGCTGATAACCATAAACGTTCGACATATGGTCATTTTTGTGATTCGGCAAAACGGCGTATAGCATTAAAAACGAATTTATTAATATTTAACGACCCTGCTCACTCGGCAAAACTGATCATAAAATAGTGAAATAAATAGCAAAGTAATTACATAAGTTTTAAATAAATGTATAGAACATTGTTTAATTATTTAATTAGTTAGATAAATAGCTTAGAATTAAACTATTACCATTATTAAATAAATGCAATGAACTGCGGATTAAAGAGTGCTGTGAAATAGTGTGATCATTAGACTCCGTTCACACAGGGTATGGCCGCGTTTGCAGCGTTCGGCTTAAATAAATTGTCTATTAAATCCTTGATTAGGTCTCCGACGAACGCCACAATGTTTTCTAACGTCATTTGCTTAGCAAATGCTAAACCTTCGCACCCCTTGACCGCAATGCATTTGGCAAAGCCTTTGCCGCACGCCTTCACTCCATTCAGGCCTTTGCAGTTATTCAACAGAAAACGGGTCGAGACTTCACATGTGTCTACGTCTGTTGCCTCTAAAGCCTTCAACAATGCGTCTACCGTTGAGCCCACTTTGCGAATGTCATAGGTCAATGTTGTCCAACATGCGAGCGTTGACTTTGTACAGGTTTGTTGAGTGGCCATAGGTTTGGCTGTTTTCTTCGGCGGTGGTGTGGTCTTTGTTTGGGACGCGCTCTTAGACTTGGTTGAGTGACTTGACTGTTGTGATGCCTTTGAATTGGTTGCCTTTGAGCCGCCGCCGGCCGCCTGCCTGCCTCTGGGGCCCGACTCATGACTGCCTCTGGTGTCGGACGCCGGCTGACTGCCCCTGTGGGTCGACGCATGCCGTTGTTGACTGCCTTTGGTGTGCGACAAAACCGTAACGTACATAGGGTGACCAGATGAATATAGCCGAATTCTGGATTTTGACTATAAATTAATATTAAAATCCTGGATTCCTGGACTTTTATCTACTTTAAAGTAATTTGTCCTGGACACCTTCATCGACGTAATGTTTAAAATATTTTGCACATTCTGGACATACTACCTAATTTCTGGACAATCCAGGCCATTTCTGGACATCTGGTCACCCTAAACGTACAGACAGTGAAATAATACGCTCATTATTATCAATTTTATAAATGGATTCATTTTTGTTTGTATACCTAGAAGTCAAAATTGAAGTAGAAATAGAAATAGAATTATATATTGCACTATTGCCACTGCATCAGTACATTATTTAACTTTAATTAACGCAACTAACAATTTGCTAAAAACATTATTAATAATTTTATTTTAAATCTGATTGAATTAAATTTATTGATATTTAACGACCCTGCTCACTCACCAAAACTGATCTTCAGTTAGGGGTCGCTTATATCATAAAATAGTGAAATAAATAACCAAATGATTACATAAATTTTAAATAAATGTTTAATTAGTTAGATAAATACCTTAAAGTTAAGCACAACACTCTTTAATCCACAGTTAATTTTATTTATAAAATAATGATAAAAGTTAAAATTAACTGTGGATTAAAGAGTGGTGTGAAATTGGGTGATCAATTGTCTCATTCCAAACATGGTATAATCGGGTTTTAATCGTTTCCTTTCGGATCTATTAAATAATGTACAAACTCTTTGCCATCGGTTATGTCTTCGAGCCTTACTCTTAGCAATTAGTATAACTTCACACAATTGGGTGCAATGCATGTGATAAACATAGTGCCGCCCGCGTCCCCATTACGCAGTGCTTTGCATTTAACGGTCACAGACTTTGAATTGTGGTTTCAAATTCTCCCGCTGACCCCCTTAAAGCCTCGTGCAAAAAATCTATCATTTCACTTACTTGGAAAATGCTGCTGGTCAATTTATTCGCGCACGCCTTCACTGATTTTGTACAAGTTTTTTGAGTTGCTTTAGGTTTGGTCTTTACCTAGAATCATATTTTAAGTTAGTCACTTTGAACATGGTAATTATAATTTAGTGTTTATTACAATTAATATGACCACAAAATTATATTAAATTATATAATAAAAATGTTAAAGAATTTGGTATAAAAACATATTTGGTTTATTAATTATATTTCCAATTTAATGTACTTGTAATTTATTGCAAAACATCATTGATATAGAAATAAAATTAATACAATTGTACGCATAAATAAAGTTTATAAATATATTTTTTATAAGTTTATAAATAAAGCAAATGAACTAAAGTACTTTATATAATAAGAACTTTATATAATAAGAGGTTTCTTTTGCCATTCTTAATCTAGGTGATTTTAATTTTAATAAATAAATAAATTGATTATAATATTATTGATTTTACAAAAATAATTGATTGAGATGAAAATAATTTATTTTTATTAACTAATAGACAAAATATTAGTATTCATCATTTTTAAATTATAGTATTGATACTAAATTTACATTGAATTTTGCGCAAATTTAATTTAAACAAATTGCAAACACTTTATGTAATGTATTGATAAGACATGCGCTTTGTTTGTCCTAAAGAATGCATACTTTACACAATGTATTGAAAAATTGCACAATTGTTATGCCATAACATATAGTGATGCCCAATAATACGACCCATTATTTTACGTAATACCTGAGCTATAATATTAGCAATAAATGTATTACACGTTTATTTAACGTTTTTAAAACATAACAAAAAAGTGATCTAATTGTCTTTTCAAAATTATTTTTAATATTTTTATAGATTAATAAAATGCCTGAAAAGTATAGTAAAGACTGTTTCGACAGATTTGGTGACGATTTGTGTGAAGTATTGTTGAGTTATCTGTCATTTGAGGACCGATTCCGGTGTGAATGTGTGTCCAAACAGTGGCAACAATTCATATATAAATCAGTGGATCAGTTGCTATACGACGACGGCTATAGTCAACCATTGAATAGGAAAACATTTAAATCAATACTTAAAAAGTGTCGATATATAAGACATTTGAAAATAACTGGATTTTCAATTACTGTTAATAACGCGATATTTCGACAAATAATTAAAAGTTGCGGTCATTTGACTGAAATTGATTGCATTTTTTATAAGTCAATCAGTGATAAGACAATCGCAAAGTTTTTCAAAAAGTTTTCCAAACAATTAGTTTTTATTGAATACAACAATTCAGTGGAAACGCAATCTTTTTGCGATACTTTTGATCATAATTTAATGTTGTGTTCAAATGTCCGGACATTGAGTTCAGTGTTAAGCTATAATAACCCTCTTTTAGATGTGATAACAAGTGATGAAAATGTGATTTTGTTTCAAAAGTTAGTGAAAATTCACATCTTTTACGAAAATACTTATGAAAACAATTGTTTTGAAACATTTGTGCGAAACTATAAAAACCAATTGAAATGCGTTTACATTCAGACGAGTAATTGTGATGAAAACTCAATGTCTAAACTGACCGCCGGTTTATCACAAATGCATGGATTAAGGGATTTAGGAATTTGTTTCATTTTAATTAAAGACCCGTTAATCGCGACTCTAATACCTTCTCTATTGAGACAAATTGGTGTCAATTGTCGGCAAATGAAGAGACTTTCGCTTTATTTAAGTCCAGTTTTTGATGAAATTTTCCCACAAATATTGCAGACAATTAATGAACGGTTTAAACAATTAAAGTTTTTGGAAATTACGGCAAAATTTGCGGATAATTTTGTTTTAAATAGTGAAACACTCACTGACTTTAAATGTTTAACACATTTAAGACTGTATTTAAAATATGACAATAAATCTTGCGATGAAAATATTATAAAAAATATGAGTAAAATCTTTCCTAAACTTCAAAACATAAGTCTCGACGTCTCGGAAATAACGAACAATACATTAATCTCATTATCAAAACTCCCAAAACTGGAATCCATTAAACTTCGGGGCGAAAAGGGTTTCAAAAAACGTTGCATCAGATATTTGTTGACCGAAGGGTTTCCCAAAATCAAGACAATTAATATAAATTTTGGTGACTATAAGAATGGTTATAAGTTATAACCTATAATTGCTAAATTTTATGATAACTTAATGTTATATTATAACATTTTAATTAGTTTATAAAAATGTTTTACTATAATTTTTTTGCGTGATATTTTAAAGTTATTTTTCTTACCTTTGAATAAATCTTTATTATTATTGAAAAAATTCTATTTCAAATAATTAATATTTTAAGATTTACAAAATTTAAATCTCCATAAATAAAATTAAACATTTAGTATATTATTTACAAATTTAATAATAGTATTATAAAAAAATTAAACATTTAAAATACTAATGTCAATGTTTTTATAAATTGAATAGTTTACTTATAAATTATATTGTAGAATAAATTGGATTAATGAAATATTACTTTTTTATGCCTTAGATTATTTAATCACTCCTTACATACCATTTGGAGTAAATCTTTGTTAAATATTTTATAACAACAAACAATAAAATAGATTTTAGTCAATTTGTTTTTAATTTGAATTAAATTATTTAATTTCAAATTTTTATTTTTATAACCAAAATAATTGCGAAATATGTTTTGAAATATTTTAAAATTAACAGTGAGTTAATCATCATTGCCCTTACAAGGAATCTCAGGAAGCTTCACTTTGTCCATATTTTTTACTGCTTTTTTTACCATCCCTATTACTTCTTTTGTCAATTTTTCAATTGTTTTTGTCTTCGCTTCTTCGTTCATTCCTTTCCATTCTTCTAATCCCATACAGACGACTAAACTGCTGCAGCCGACAAAGCCGGTGCCGCACGTCGATCTGAACGACACTTCCTTGCATTGATTCAGAAGTTTCGTAATGGAACTTTCACATTTGTCGGAATCTGCAATACCTTGAATAATTTTCGCGTTCTTCTTAATTTTCGCGAGTAATTTTTTTGTGTTAGCAAAGTCACGGAGCAAAGTAGCTCCACATGTCTTCCATGCTTCTACACACTCCTTATTATTTGGTGTAAACCATTTCTCAAGTTGCTTTGCCGTCTTTGCCGCACGGTAGGCACTATTCGGTGGCCCTCCGCCTCCATCCACATATAGACAACCAAATAGCGCACAAATTATTATTACGTTTATAAACGGGCTCATTGTTGTTTATCCACCTAGAGGTAAATACGAAAAGTAAAAGACTGTTTTAAGTTAGTCAGATTAAACATGGTATCTACAATTTAGGAGTTCTTACAATTAATTTTTTTCCGCAATTAGAAATGATATTAAATAGCATAATAAAAATGGCGTTGAATTTAATTAAGTAAAACATATTTGGTTCATTAATTAGTTAACTAATTTAAGGTACTTGTAAAATAGCGGTAAAATTAATTCATTGGTTAGCATAAGTATACTCTAAAAGGTTTCTTTTGTCATTCTTAATCTAAGTGATTTGTATATTATTAACCATAAGTCAGATATGAGGAATGTGGTTTGAATATAATATATAATGATTACTCATAAAACATTTTCTGTTAATAAATTATATAGTTTTTTAAATGTATAAAATAAGTTAATTAATGTTTTATATCAAATGTTCAAATTATACATTTTGTTATTAAATTAAATATGAATTAATTAGGTATAAAATGGCTGTTCCCACACATAGTATAGTGCGAGAGGCAAGTTTCCATATGCTTGTTATCATTACACTTGTCTATCCTTGTACAATATTGTATTATTTTATACAATAGAATTCCCACGCATAACAATTTTAAAATATATTATGGGAATCCGATATACTATTATACAAAAATTTTTATTAGTAATGTTAATCCCATTTGAAATGCGCTTCTTTAAGATGTAGTTTAAGTCTATGACAGTTCACATTGGTAATTAATATTGTTCATAATTATTTGTTAAAACAAATTAAATTAATTAAACAAATTTATAAATAATAGAATTTTGTATAATTATTATAACCAAATAAAACCAAATTTTATGCGTTATTAATATGTATAATGTGACCATATATAATTGTTTTTTGGTAATTAAATACAAAACAAGGATCACACAGCGATGCTATACGTTAACCACA